>PVJH01007135.1:0-95438 GCA_004026705.1 Nesogale talazaci | reverse complement strand
CCGTCACTTACCTTCTTGTGCAGGTTGGTGACATAGTCACGCAGTTCTTTGATAGATTACACCTGCTTGTCCAGGTACGGGTCTCGATGAAGTCCCAGAGGTGGTGTCGCTCTTGTCTGTGGCCAGTTTGTATGCAGCTTCAGCAGTGGACACTCTTCTCCCAGTACAGTGTGCACTCCAGGGCGGTCAGCCTGCTCTCTGGGTAGTCAAGACCGGTTTCTTGATCTCCTGGAGGAAGATACGCCCCCTCGTTGTTTCTGCAGCTTCATCAGTATCTCCATGTGGTTCCCCACCTCGTGAGGCCAGTGCAGAAAGTATTTGACAAAATTCTTCAGAGCCGCGTCGTCCCGGTCGAAGACGTATGACATTGGGCTGGTCGACGCAGGAGGCGCAGAGCTCCAGGTGGATCTGGCGGTTGATGGCGGCTTCGAATCCTGATTGTTGTTCTGGTCAGGTGCACCTGCGAGGCCTGGGGGCAGCAGCGGCGAGAGTAGGCTGAGAGGTGCGGATGGAGGCTGGGCTGCGCGGCAGGCGGCGAGGGAGGTGGGAGATGCGGCCAGCAGGGTGTGTGTGAGGATGTGTGTGTGGGGGGGGTGGTGGTGGTGGAGATATTGCGGCTGTGAAGCACTGGGTTCCGTTCAAGCACTGCTGAGGCAGGAGACCACAGCAGCTCTGTGCAGAACGTCTGGCCCAGATACCATTATTTTAAATATCCAGTATCGTTTAGAGCTTGGACAGAATTCTGACGAAAAGTTTCTCTAAGTAAATTACCGGTGAGCAATTTTGTAGGAAAGATGTTAAGGTACTTGAGATAAAATAGTATTGGAGGGACCGTGTGAATGGAGAGGCAACGATTTCACTACAAAGAAAAACTGATTTAAAAGTAAATAATTCTTAAGTACATAAGAAAACTTTATGTTGTTGTAGATACTACTATCACCAGATACTGAATATGCATTCCCGGTGAGCTCAGTTTACGTAATGCCCTCACAGTCTTCCCTTCGTCCAGAGTGTATGTAATGGTACTACTCCTTGATAACAGAAGTAGGTTTTGTTTTTCCTTTTCGGGAAATTTTTTAAATTATTAATTTCATTTTAGCTTTTTTTAAATGCCATATTAAATTAGAATGAAATCAATTGTCTTGATGCGCAACCCGACAGGTTTGCACAGGCATGGCTAGATTCATGCGGTCATCCGCATCACAAGTCCTTTCAACTCAGCAGAGTTCCTTCACTCCCCAAAATGCTGGCCATCATTTTATTGTCAACCTCTTTCATGTTGACAATAAGTTACCTCTTTCATGTCTGATCAAGTCTTATGTGTATGTTTTCACAGTGCTATTTGTTTCCTTCTGTCTGAATTCCGTGTCTCCTTTGATCCTCTTAGGAGTCAAGATCTGTTGAAGCACTTAGGTGTTTTGCAAATATTTGCACCCAGTATGGGATTGGTCTTCTCATTTGCTTTATAGTGGGAGGATGAAAGTTTCAGGTTTGGAAGAAGACCAACTAATCGACATCCTTCTTCTCTGAAAGTTATTTTTCCTTTCAGCATCATGTCTGAGAACTCTTGATTTCATGCAGGATCATAAACATTCCCTTCTCAGTTTTCTCTTAACATGTTCACAGTGTTATGTTTCCCATGTAGCTCTTTAGTTCATTTGGAGTTGATGTTTTTATCAGGTCTGAGAATATGATGGAGACCAAGGCTCTTTTCTTAACATGTTGGTGGTCAATTGTTCCAACACTATTTGTTTAAAATGACGACGACAACAACTCTAGCCTTTCCCAACCCCACTGCTTTTGCACCATTGTTAAACATCAGTTGGCCTCCCAACTCTATGAAACTTTGGGTGTTTTTACTAAAGATACGACCATTGAAGTGAATGTGGGCAAGTCAGGACTTGTGACACCAGGCGCCAAGTTTAGTTTTGAAAAATCGGCCTAGGTTACCAACAATTCTGAAAAGGAAGGATGCACCAAGGCACTCAGCCAGCATCTACAAAAACCCAGTAAACTTGGAAGATCAGATGATAGCCCTCCTGACACGGTGATTTCAGCCTGGCAAGACTCTAGGTGATGGCTTAATACAAGATAATAAAAAAGTGTTGTTATAAAAACAAAGCTCAAATGGCCACACTGGGTAGGATTTTTCTGGATTCCCTTGTGTAATCCATTGATCTTTGTCTATTCTTTCACCAACAGCACACCATCTGGATTAGCGGAGCTAGGGAGTCAAAAAGCAAACCCAAACTCCCTGTCACTGAGTCACTTCTGCCTCATAGCAGCTCTTTGGCAGGTGAGATTATTCTGTTGCCTTCTTTTTAAAAACCTCTCTGCCGAGGCTAGTCCTTTTGCCTTTCTATAAAAACTTTCCTATCAGCTTGTATTAAAAACAAGCCCCCCCCCCCAAACCTCACTGTAATTGAGTCAATGGTGACTCATAGCATCCCCCAGTGGATTTCTGGGGCTGAAACTACTTAGCTGAGTAGAAATCCCAGTCGTTCTCTCCAGGAGCCGGTGTGGGTTTAGAACTGTGAAGCATGCAGATCACATTCCAGCCCAGAACCATGACACCACCAGTCCTACATCGGTTTGATACAGGAACCCCACACCCCTCCAGCCCCAGGAACTCATATAGACAACCAGCCTCAAGGAACTGAAAGCCCAAAAATCCTGCTAGGGATTTTAATGGAATTTCATAGCTTCTATTAATTGATTTGGGAGAATTGGCATCTTTTCTATGTTGAAACTGATCCATGACGACAGTGTGTTTTTCCACTAACTAAGCCTTTTTAATTTCTTACGTCAGTATTTGTAGTCTTCATTATACAGATTCTGTAAATATTTTGTTAGAAATGCATCTAAATATTTCACTTTGGGAGCTGTATTGCAGAGCACTCTTTTTAAGTTTTGGTTTCCAATTTCACATTATTAGCATATAGAAATATGATGATTTGTCTGCGTTGACTTAGCATTCCATAAACTTGCTAAATTCACTTATCAGCTCTAGGCGGTTTGTTGTGATTTCCCTGGGATTTTCTGCATAGACAAGTATGTTGTCTGCATAAAGAAACAATTTCATTTCTTTCATTCCAATCTATATAATATTTTTTCCTTGACATACTGCATTGTGATTAGAATTTCTTGCATACATGCAGGATAGGAATTTTGTATGCAATCATCTTTGCTTTTTAATATGGTCTAATGTGGAAGGCAAGAGAAGTCCTGGTGCTGGTGTGGTTATGAGTTCGGCTGTGATCTCCAGGCTCTGATCTCCATGCTCCGAAGTTTGAAACCACCACTAGCTCCACAAGACAAAGACTGGGTTTTCTACTCCCCAAAACAGTTAGAGTCGAGAAACCCACAGAGGATATTACTATGAGTCAACACTGAATCAGGGCAGTTAGAAGAAGTAAGTGCAGTCTTTCATCCTTGAGTCTGGAATTAGCTGAAGATAATCTCTAAATGGCATTTATCAGGTTGAGGATATGTCCTTCTACTTCCAGTTTGCTGAGATTTTTTTTCTATGAAAAAATGTTCCTCTCTGGGGGGTGGACAATGGGGAAAAAGGGGGAAAGAAGACACTGGACAGTGTAAGCTATGACAAAATAATAATAATTTACAAATTATCAAGGGTTAATGAGGGAAGGGAGTGTGGGGAGGGAGGGGAAAATGAGAATCTGATACCAAGGGCTTAAGTAGAAAGTAAATGTTGAGAGAATGATGAGGGCAACAAATGTTCAAATGTGTTTGACATATAAGGGATGGATGTGTGGATCGTGATAAGAGTTGTATGATCCCCTAATAAAACGATTAAAAAGAAAAAGAAAAAAATGTTCCTCGTGGTTGCTAAATGTTGGCATATTTTTTTCTGAATCAGCAGAAATTAGTATGTGGCTTATCACTGCTTTAGACTACGAATGTTGAGGTTCCCGTAGATTGTTTTTCTGCTATTGAGCTAGCCCTGTGGTCCTAGAATGAATCCCTCTGTGCCACTGTCTTTTTTCCCCTTTTAAATTTTAACACACATGATTTAATAACATTCTTTTTTTCTTATTGATTTAATAATATTTTATTCCAGACTTGTTCATCTGTGTGTATGAGGAGTATTGGTCTGCAGTTCTATAGTGTTGTGCCCTCTTTGCCTGACTCTGGTTATACTTCTGACTTCATTAAGGAGAAGGTGCTCGATCTCCTATTTTCTGCAGTCAAGTGTGTAGATGTGGGAATCTTCCTTCTGTGGTAGCATGAATTAGAAGAAGCATCTCTGTCTGAAGACTTCCTGTTCAGAGATTTTAAATAGGAATCCAAACTCTGAGCAGTCATATTGGGCTGTTAGGTAACCTAGTTCATATTTGGTGGATTTTAATGGTTCATGATTTTCAAGGAGCTAGCCAAGTTCATCTACATTGTCAAATTTTCAGGCATAAAATTGTTCATTGTAGAACCTTATTAGCATTTTAATGGACATAGGTTTTGTTGTAATATTCCCTATTGTATTATGCCTGATATAGAACATTTATAAATTTTCCTTTTTCCCCCTTTTTTGATCTACTAGAATTTTATCAATATTAATGATCTTTTCTGTGAATATTGTTTTATTTTCTCTAATGTTTTCATCTTTTTTAAAATTTACTTAATATATATTCATTTTTCCATTAACTTATTCTTCCCCCAGCTGACATAATGGTTATTTTTTCCATCTTTGGATAGTTTATCAATATCAGTCCTTTGATTATTGATACTTTATTGAAGACAAAATTGATAAAATATGCTCACATTAGTAAAGAATAATGAAAAAAATGTTTAGTGCTATACTTTTTCCCTAATATATACACACATACATATACTATGTACACACATACATATACACACATGTACACATATATACATGTATACACATATATGATTTAATTAATACATTGGTAGACATAAATCCAATATATTTGTGGATATAGATATCCACTGATGCTTATGTGGTCAAAAATTGTCTAAAGAGACATTAGAAGACACAAAGCTGTTTATCAGTATACTTGAAGAGTTTCTAGAAAATAGTAAACAGTTAAGTCATATTTTAATTTCATACTATTGATTTTTCTTTTTAATGTACTGCATTCAGCCCACTTATGTTTAATGCATTTATTGATACATTTAGATTTATGTCTGCCAATGTATTATTTATATTCTATTTGTTCTCTATTATGAAGTTTTTCCATGTCTGCTCTTTTTTTGTTAATTTGAACCGATTTTAGGATTCCATTTTAACATGTTGATTGCAATTTTTATTATCTCTTGTCTAATTTTATAGTGGTCACTGCAGGTTTTCCAGTTGTATGCTTGATAAATTTTACCACTTCAAGTGAAGTGTAGATATTTTACCCCCGTATGATCACTTTATCTTCCCCATTTATGTTCTATTTTGTACCTCATTGCTATCAAGCTGAAACCAACTTACGGTGATCCTGTAAGGTGGATAGAACTACCCCGGGGTTTCCAGGACCCTAACTCGGGGCAGACAGCTCATCATTCTCTGGAAGAGAAGTTGCTGGTTTTACTGGATAGAGTACATCTATCTTCTTGAGAAACTATCATTCGATGTCTATTTATTTTGATTTCAACTGTTGAATCTGTTTTAAAGGACCCAAGGGGAAACGAATAATACATGTGCATAGATAGCAACGTATTTGAAACTTTTTTCAGTTTTGATGTTCCAATTTCTTTCTTCTACTATTTTCCCTCTTTTTTTTGGGGGGGGGGGATCACTGCCTTCTGGTGGGAGTAGGAGGTCCAGTCTTGCTCCTGGAGAGCAGCTGCTGGATTTGAACCACCAACCCAGTGGGCCACAGTCCCGCACACAACCACTATGCCACCAGGGCTCAGCCCCTATTTTCTCTCTTATTAGGAAAAAAAAAAAAAACCTCAAAAAAACCTTCCTTTAGAAATGATTTTAGACCATGTTGGTGGTAGGAAATTATCTGAGCATTGTCAAATCTGAGAATGTTAATATTGTACTTTCCTATCTGAATGTCATTTTTACAGGATAGAGAACTGGGGGTTAGAATTTTTTTTCTCTTATTACCTATCTTTTACTCTTGATCATGTCAAGATATTATTATGTGTCTTAATATTTTATGAGTCTCATTATGATTTTACTCAAGCTTGTCCTGTTTGGCTTTCATTGGAATTTTTGAATCTGTAGGCCTTTCCGCTCCCTATGCTAAATGTGGAGAGAATTTAGTCATTATTTCTTCAAGTGCTTTTTAATTTCTGCCCAATTTCCTCTTTCCTTTAAAAACTCCATTGTTGTGCATGACACATGCTCTTTGTTGTCCTACTGAACTCAGGAACTAAAATCTTTTCCTCCTCATCTATGGCATTCAGTACTCTGGTGTCAATTTCAGGATTGGAGTGTAGGGATAGAGTTTAGCCTGCCAATCTGGAGATATCCAATGAGACCTCTGTGTGGGCATGGCTTTCTCCTGAGAATTCTGGGAAATCTGGCTGTATTTCGCCATTGCAGGTGAAAGTCTTATGACTCAGTCCCTTGGAGACACACTACTGACAAGACACAGGCTGACTCCCTGTGAGACATCCCGGAGGAGAAGCCACATGGGCTTACCCTGATAGAACCAGACCTCTGAAATCAGAATAGCCATGTAGAGACCCCTGCCAGAGCTGAGATGCTTAAGGAGCCACAGAAAGGTCCCTGCTATCACTTTGATGCTTCTTATCACCATGGATACACAAGACTCTCCACCCACTGGCCTATAATTGTCCTGGTGCCATTTCATGTGCTTTGTGAGTCTGAAAAGGACTTATAGATTGGTATTGGACATATGGCCTAATATCGGACTTATGAACTTGGACTAGGTAGGGATGTTTTCTTAATGTACAGTTGCTCTTATATATAAACCTCTCCCTTATATACACATGCATGTTTATGAATTTGTTTCTCTAGTCTACCTGGACTAACACACAGTCTTTTTACTCTTTCCTATAAAAGTAAATACTACCCTGTTGTCTACTGTCTCAGATTACATTTCCCTGCTTTTAGTAGCTATAGACATTGAACTATACAAAATGCATTTTTTATGCCTGACTTCTTTGATGTGTGACTTTTTGATATATTTATGAGAACCTTCATGTATGTTATTGGATATGCATAGTGGTTCCTTTTCACTGCTTTATAGTATTCCTTTACACAAGTGCTTTATTTATACTGTCCTTATTTTCACTCCTTAAGTTCTTCGTCATCAGGTGGATGGACATTTGAATCCTTTGCAGTTTTCTTTTGCTAGGAATAATGATGAAGTTTTCTACAGAGTTCTTTTAGTATATGCATACTTTCCTTTCTCTTGGTTCTATACGAGGGGGTTTAAAAAAGTTTATGGGAAAAAGAAATGAAAAGACATTGGACTTCCCCAAAAAACTTTAAAAGTCACTTTGCACAAAAGAATGGGATTTTTGGACACAGGGTTTATGTATATTTATCATTAGAATACAATACCGACTTTTTAGAAAGGGTTTACACACACACACACACATTAGATATGTGCACACTCATTGCAGCAAATGAGATAATTTTGATACAGATATAGGTATCATTCGAGGGAAATGCCATCAATTTTGTGTAATGAGAAGCAAGCAGATAGGTAAACACTGGAATTATCATTCTCCCCACACATCTCTTAAAACATGAAGATTCTCCCCTTCAGAATGGTAACACTTAAATGATAAAGGAAATTACTTCCCTCCCCCGATAAAAACAAATGGAAAAAAATACTGCCATCGAGTCAATTATGATTCACAGCTATCCTAAATAAAGGGTTTTTGAGGCTGTAAATATTTACAGAACCAGACAAAAGAGCCTCATCTTTCCCCTGAGGTGAGCCTGGTGGGCTTAAACCACTGACAGTGCAACTAGGAAACTAATGCTTCCCAGACAACAGTGATAGCCAAGAAAAGTATAACCTTGGATTATCCCACATAGAGATTAGCATATTATTTTCTAATAAAATTGTTCATATTCCATGGTGGACAACGAGTAGTTTAGAGTCTCTTGGAGAGATTTTATTATAATATGATTATTGCTCATAGATATATTTAACTCTTCATGTAATAAAGAATAAAATATTTAAAGTAGTGAGCTCTCTTTCAAGACTAGCCCATCTTCTGTAGGATATACCATGTGGCTGCCTGGAGAGTGTTTCCAAAGGTCCGGGCTACCCTGTAAGCTTGTCAGAAATAATTACTGCTACTATTAGTATCATCACGTAATTTTTGTGATCTATCAAAGTGTTGGGACAAAGATGAAGCTGTCTCCTCCTGTAGACTTATAGTCTCACAAACTCACAGGGACAATTCTCCTTGAGAGACAGAACTCACAAGGACCTATCCTGTAGGGTCGCCATGAGTCCAAGTCAATTTGGTAACAGTGACTATTGAGCATCAAGGTAGTCGGTTATTTTCTTAGTGTTTTATAGGGAAGCATTCCCCCATTATTTTCTTTAAAGAATTCCTTAACTCTTTAGGGATCTGTATAGCTTCACATCAAGTTTAAAGTGAGTGATCCTTTTACTTATCTTATTCTTTCCCTATGACATAGTACAGTGCCTGGCCAAAAAAAAGAAAAAAAATTCTCAAAATATTCCAAATGGGTTCTTGAGTGAATCAATGATGAATAAACTATATAAAAGTATGAATTAAGGGCTTTATTTTGTATTCTTCCAACGCGTTGACATTAGATTTGCTCTTCTGATTCCCCCTTGAATTTCCTGTTACATAAAGGAGTGTTTGGCACAAAACGGCCTCAGGATGCATTTTAGGAGACAGAGGAATTGGATTACAGCTTGAGAGATGTACCGAAAAAGTGCTAGGTGAGCATCGGGGACAGTGCGTACATATGAGGTGAGAGAAACTGGATTTTAACCAACAACATTGACTTCAGCACAGACTTTAGTTCCTTAAGGCAAATAGGTGCACATACAGCCACTGGACAGAGTCCATTTATGTAATTCTGTAGCAAATCTGCTTTGCCATCTGTCTTCCTCTCGAAATAACTTGGAGTTCAAGAGTTTATGGGGGTGGCACTCAAGCTCAACTATCAGGGAAATGGCGATGGGACTCGGACTCCCCTGGCTTCAAGAACAAACAGGGCAGTGTGGACTTGCATCCACCGCAATTTATTGCCCCCTGCAATTGTCCTGACACTCTTCTGATTACTGATACGATGAACCCAGGAGATGGTTCGTGGAAATTCTTGTCCTCTGTGAGGCTTGTCCCAGTTTTATGAAGGGGAAATCTGGCTGGCTGGCTTTACAAGGGAAAAAAAAGAAAAGGCCACCAGGAAAAAACAAACAAACAAGAAAAGCTGTTTGAAAAAGATAGCAGCTGCTACAAGGCTACATGAATGCAGACACAGCAGAGGGAAGCCACTCCGTCTATTCCTCTGGCCCCTCCGCTCCCCCCTCCCCCCAGCTTTTTTAGTGACAGCATCACCTGAGCAGTCATAGAAACACTGTCATGGTGTTTTCTGGACCACAAAATGGCTACCCCCAGGAATGACCTCAAATCTCGTGCTGCCCTCTCTTCAAAGTTGGAGATAGTAACAGTCGTTTTTCTCTCCCTAAATCCATCACCATCTCCCAGTGACCTTCTCCACAAAAGGCACACTCACACCACACATACAGTGGTAAAACATCTCTGAGGTGCCAACCAAATAAAGTAAAACATCATTAGCTATTATTTTGTGAATTCTGACTTTGCAACAAACATAGGTCGTTAAGCTGATCCTGTTGCATATAAATCATTAAGCTATGTCAGTCAGAGATTACTACAATTATCTGTGCTAATAAGGTGTATTCTTATTTACATATTGTTGTGAGTGCGATTAAACTACTTTTTAAAGGATAAGCAATTTTTGTGACCTCCAATATATTCAGAGCACACAATAACATTGAAGAGTTGCTATTTTAGCAACAGATGACATCAAGCGGATCATTGTATCTATAGTTTATCTAACAGCCAAAGAATGTGAGAGTCACAAAGGGGCAGGGCTTTGAGGCAATTATTAAAGCAGATTCCTTAAAGATTTCTACTATACAAATATCCATCACATCAGTCCAGAGACAGATCCAACACTGACTTCCGGAATTTCTAAAACCTTTATTGTCTTGCTTGGCGTCAACCAGGCAAATCCTTCTAACTTTGTATCTACATTTCTTTTTTCTTCTTAATAGTAGCAAGGATTACTATCAAACTCCACTCATTGGGTCAAAGACCCTTGTGGTGTTAGGGAAAATCTTGCCCATCATGTAGCACACTACCTTCACTTGCGAGTTCACTAGCCAGCCAGTGACCTCAACTCCAAGCTCTAACAAAGTGTACTGTATCTACATTTTTGGTGGATCAAATATCCATACAAGAATCTATATTGTAATAAGAACATCACTCATTCCCTCTTCCTTACTTAACTTAGGAGCTGTCTAACATACTGATTTACAATTGTGCAAAATGCTTTCATTTCAAAAAATTAGTTAATATAATCATAAAGTATACTATTAAGAAATAAGCATGACTTCACAGACAAAAAAATGGAATTTTCAAGTATTTTCTCATTTTTAGCAAAAATATTCAATATAGTGACGAACTAGTTGTCAAAGATAAAAAGCACTATTGGTCCATAAGTATTGCCTTTTAGCATGCTTTATTTCTACCTTAAAACTATTGAACCAGCAGTTAAAAATAAATAAATATTAACTGAAATTGAGGTTGTTTTGCAGTAAGCCACAGGGAAAAATTCCCAAAATACAACATAAAAGAAAAAGAATGCATGAGTTAGATTAGCAAAGTTCAAATGCCTCTACTTTTATGTAGATTAAAAGCTTCTTACAATGAGCAGGAGCAAGTGCAACCAACACACACCAAAAAATCATTGCAAAAAGTATTGGGAGTAAAACAATGTCAAAATAAACCCCTGAAAATTTCAACACATTCGGTAATTTCCTCAGCAAAGCAGGAGGCTCTCCAGATGTATGAAGACTATAGAAAGCATTGCAAATTGCCCTCCAAACAACTGCAAAAAGAAAGAAAAACAGAAAGAAAGAAAAGTCTGGTAGCTTGTCAAATACAGAGTCCTCATCTGTAGAAATCAACTGTTGTTGATAAACTTCAATGCCACTGGAAAGTCATATCTCAAAGGCATTAGCAAAAGTAAAGTACATTCCTGTAACCCCTTAACTTCCCCTGGTTTCCTTCTAATTCTGCACAACGTGGGCATACAGGGGAGTTGGTGTGGAAGTGGAGGCAGGAATTAGGAGGATGGGGGAACTGGATGAGAGCCACGTCAAAACCCAAACTCAACCCATTGTCATCAAGTCTGACTCCCTGCGGCCTTCTCTCTATAAGGCTTCCTAGACTGTCGGTCTTTATTGGAGCAGACAGAAGACCTAAGAGCCATTGGTCCTGCACTCATTCCACAGTGCCATCAGGGTCCATCACAACATCAAAAGAGGATTAAAAAAATATCCAAAAAATGTCCCCTAGCTTCCAGGGTTCCCATCATCTCATACCTCCCATCTATCTAACCACCTCCCCCAAATTAGAGATTAAATTTGCCTTGTTGGCCAAAGAAAAGAATAATTGACCCTCATCATAAGTGGGTGTGGTGGGAGTCAGATGTATATTACACAAACATATGAAATGAGAATACAAAATTATGAACACATTTAAACCAATGTTTCAAGGGGAATGAAGATTCACTGCATAAATCTAATAGGAAGGATGTGTTGTGAACCATCTGGTAAGCGACTTATATAGCCCCATACATTAGCATCTGTTGTCATGTTTTCAAAGTACAGAATTTCAAAACTGTGCTACTAGTCTACTGAATGCAATGAACTTGCAGTGGTTTGGAAAAATAGGTATATCCTAAAGAAGAGGCCTCTTGACTGATGTTTTACTATCAGTCCTCTCTAGTTCATTGCCACACAGCCATTTGGAGAGTGAGTGAGCTTTCTGTTCAAATTGCCCTTTTACGCCTGAGATGCAGGAGGTACCAGTGGCTTCCTCAGGTTAGGTAGAGGATGGTGGCAAGCTGAGTACTTGGGCTGTAGATATTGTGACTTC
Source organism: Nesogale talazaci (assembly GCA_004026705.1). NCBI lineage: Eukaryota > Metazoa > Chordata > Mammalia > Afrosoricida > Tenrecidae > Nesogale > Nesogale talazaci. The sequence goes on along the minus strand of PVJH01007135.1, from coordinate 83,312 downwards.
ATGACTGTGTCAGACGACTTCCAGGCTTTGGATCAGAAGGCAATTGATAGAGGTGATCTCTTGCTAATGTGACTGTTCCTAAACCAGATAGCAACTCTCTGGGGAGAAAAGACAAAGGATTCTAAGTTGCAACTCTCTCAGGACCCTCAGGTTGGTTGAATTAATGGATAAATATACACCAGACCATCCCTGGTCTGTGGAATATACTCTAGAGTCCTCGAGGGGCCACAAGCAGGATCATAAAGCAAAACCTGGTGACTCGAACCTACCCTGAGGTGATTCATGCATCAGAATCAACTTGAAAGCAACAAACACAGTAACAACAAAATACACTCATCAACATGAAAGATGCCGGGATAAGTAAGTAAAGGATAGATTTTTGTATCAATAAACAATCAAAATGGAATGAGCCAAGCACAAGTTCTTAAATTATTCAGAAAGGAATTAAAAATAAAGCATAAGTACTAGCCTACTTGGGATGGTGCATAGATAGGCTAAGATTCACGTAAATTTGGAAATTCACTCATTTATGTCTGAAGAAATGGGTAAGAAATTAACTCATTTATTTTTTTAAGAAAGTGCCTTTTAAGCATACAGAAATACAGCAGGGGAAAAATAAGTGAGGTTTCTTTTGTTTTATAAAGTAAACTTAAAAATGATACCAGTAAAAGTAAGAATATATTTGTTCCACATTCGCTTTTAAAAAATTACAGGAGAAGAAAACTAATCATTTTCTGCAGCTAACATCCAAGAGGCAAAACGTCCCTGTATTTCTAGAGAATCAAATATTCGAGTGTATTGACCGGATAAAGGTCATGTACTCTAAAACCATAAAGACTATCTCAACGGAGAAGGAGCCCTGGTGGTATAAAGGTTAAATACTGGGTTGCTAATTAAAAGGTTGCAAGTTCAAGGCCCCCGAGCAGCTCATTGGGAAAGAGACCTGGGACTCTGCTTCCATAACCATGATGGCCCAGGAAACCTCAGGAGTTCTGCTGTGTCCCCTGGGGTTGCCAACAATGGGAATTAACTACAAGGTCCCCACAACCACAACCAATTTAAATCTTATTCCGTGTACCAAAGGAGCAAGCCAGGGTGACATAGTGGCTGAACACTGACTGCTAACTGCCACACGGTCAGAGGTTCCAAATCGTCAGCAAGTCCCGGGGAGCACCTCCTGCAGGTTCTATCCCTGTAAGGAATGATAATGTCAAAAGAGTTACAGTCTCAGCAACTCACAGGGCTAGTTGTACCCTGACCTAGAGGGTAGCTAAGAGTCAGAATCAACTCCATGGCAAGGAAGTTTGTTTGTTTGTTTGTGTTTGGGTCATGTACCAGCAACGAGCTAAGGCAAATGGCAGTCCCAGAGGCAAGTTTTATCTTTGTAAGCAGAGTTTGCTCCTCAAATGCATGACTTAGTGTGAAGACTCTTGATGAACTTGTGGAGGAGGTTAAAAAAAATTTTGGGGACATGCAGTTTGTAGAAACAAGAGTGAAATTCTTTTGCTTTCAACTGGCCTGAAGCTTGAGCTTCACCCCACAGAGTGGGAATAAAGACAAAGTTCCACGATCATTGTTCTCATCCCATGGATGAGATGGGCCTCTGCCTCCCTGCAGGAAACACGAGGTATTCGCTGTACAAGGCTTCCTCCTAGACAGGTTGGATAAAGTACTAGCTGCCTCTCTCCCACTAATCCATCCCCAGTGGTAGGGCCACAAAGAAGATTCAGTGGCAATACTGTCAGAGCAGTCAGTTCCAGGTAGTAACCATGAAGAATATCACTTGCAAATGAGGATCAATGTCCCACACCACTCTGGAATAGTAATTTTGTAATTCTTATTCAAATCTGGCAGGCAAGATAATATAACTTGATCTGAATTGGCCATGTGATCCTGATGGCATCCTGCTAATGGGCTGTTCACTTAATTTATGTAATTTTAAAAAATTAAATAGTCATATTTTAAATCTCCACTGCAGTCCTTCAGGTAGAAAGTTCACGTTTAAAAGTGACAGTATCTTTATAAATTAGTGTGACCAAACTTCCCTTGTTGACAATGTTCTCCTGAAGGTGGACCCCTCTCTTGGCTTCCCCTTTCATGGATTAGTTCACAACTCCAACTCTAACTGGTGCGAGACTAGTGTGTCCATTGGTTTTAGACCTCAACAGAAACCTGCTCCTTTCGGAACCTGCAGAAGGTGCCCTGTGCTTTCTAAGATGAACAAAGAGGCCTTACATAGTTGGGCAAATGTCACGCAAGAGAAAGAACACCGCACATGCAAATTCACTCTTGAGGACACCCGCAATTCCAGAAAAAGATGTATTTTAACTCATAAAATATTTATTGAGAGCCCACTACATTCAAAGCATTGTGCGAGTCCCTGAGCATATTATATAGTCTTAAAATCAATTTATTTATCCATATCTATGTGCATAATGGGATCCCTGGGTGGTGCATATTTTTGAAAGGCCAAGTCCACTCACAAGGGTCTCAGAAGAAAAGCCTGGTTAGCTCCCTCTGAAACAGCAGCCACTGGAAGGCCAATGAAGCACAGTCCTACTGTAACACATGTGGGCAGCTAGGAGTCAAAGCCAACTCTGTAACAATTGGTTTGTTTTTAATGTATATAGCGGCTGCTCAAGCCTGCTCCTGGCATCCTGTGGGTTACAATTTTGAAATAACCATGCTTCTCAGAGGCACTGAAAATGTCTCCTTGGCTGGGAAAAGTGTTCACTTTCAGGGTTCTTCCATATGGGGAGCTGTCCTCTCAGTTTTCTCACAAACCTCCTCTCACAGGGGCCTCTGTCAAGGATGAGAACAAGGACATGGACAGTCAGTCTTCCTCTGAGGGCCTGGGAAGCACATCCTGGACTTTCTATTTGGGGTGCGCATCTAATTGCCCTCAGGTTTGTGGTTGCTTTACTGTGGTTTGTACAAAAAACAAGACATGAAAATCCTATAAAGTAACGAGACCTTTGCTGACAGTCACTCAGGATAGCAGCAACTAACGGGTGAAGCGCCTTGCTCACTGTAGTTTGCTCTCCTAGTTTTTGCTTTTGAGATGCAGGCAATGAGATGAAGTCCAACTAATTTGAACTCAGCTCCCCCTTCCTCTGGACTCTTCTTGGGTCTATGAAAGTTTTTAAAAGAAATCAATCACTACACTCAGAAACTTCACTATTCCAAGTGAGAAGAGACACCTAGGATGATGTACAATTTGAAATGGAATTCAGGAGGGTGATAAAGACATCAGAAAGAGAAAGAAGAGCCATAAAATCCACTCAACAGTCATCTTATCTTGTGAGGGGTTCACTGTCTAATGGCAAACCCCAGGTCATGTCACTGTGACCTCAGAGGACAGCACAGACCTGCACTGATGGCTTTCTGGGACTATAAACCTTTATAGCAATAGGAAGCCTCATCTTTCTCCCATTGAATGGCTTAGTGGTTTCAAACTTTTGAACATTTTGTTAATAGCCCACTATGGAACCCACTGTGCCATCAGGATTCCTACCAAAAAAAGTTAAGCCTCATAATAAGATATTGACAGCACCAACATCATAAATTCATAAATGTGTCATGCATAAAAGTGGCCTCATCTTCCTGCAATGCTCTATTCTCTTGAGTCCATTGAGTAGCTAAAAATCATGATTTGATTTTCAAAATCAACATCATCATTTTACTTTCTTACTTACTAGACAACTGATGTCTACAGATTTTATAACCACACCTCCCATTCTCCAGGCATTAGGCCAGAGTCCCTTGGAAGGTATCATTTCTCCCATTTTTCAGATGAGAAAACTAAGAGCACACTGACAACCTAACTGTCCACAGTCATTGCGTGCATAGACATTCAAACCTGGTTTGGCTGGCCCAGCTGGCAGATTGAACTCAATGCTGCACATGGACATTATTTCGGCTTCCTGCCAGTTAACTAAGCTATTGTGGAATGGTCTGACTGCCATACATTATATTCTCATGGTGGGAAGACACTTTCTAAGTTTGGGGGAACTGATTTTAACCTTAAACTCAATTTTAAATCAGAGCACAATCATTTTTAACTCCAAGACTTCTTATACCGCATGATTTGGGTCACAATAAATTGGAGGGATTTATTAGTGGTCTTTCAATAGGCTGTACTTTCTATAAACAAATGACAGCCCATGTGCATCCTGGCTTGGACATTGAGCTGTTTCACAAAACAGTTATACTTAAAACTATTTTTGGAATACACTTGTGTATATGTATATATATGTAATACTTTAAAATATTCTATACTATGTACATATTTTAGAGTATGTATATGTTTTAAATACCCTAGAGTAGATATATTCTAGAATTTATATATGTGTGTATATTTATTGTCTCTGCTTATAGAATCCCATGTTTTCTGTATATCAGCATAACTGCCAATTTTTTGCAAAACATCTATCTTTTCCATTAAACGACACTTTCCCTCTCTGAATACACACACAAAATTACTCATCCTCACTGAGCAATATTCAAAGATTTATCAAAACTGGTTCACCTCTCTCTCCGCAGATCTTTTATATGAAAAGAATTGAAAACATTCTTTCAAAGAGATAGATAGAGACATTTTACAATTCAGAAATGCTATCTTTCTGTCTCATTAAAAAAGGAGGGGAGGAGGAGGAGGAAAGGAGTAGATTCAGAGGCAGTGAGGTTCTGTTCACTTCGAGTATACATTATTATGGAAGCTTCTCTGCCTGATTGGTTAAAGAAGACAACACAATTTGTAATTGATTTTTTTTTTACCACTAAACAACTAATTCTGTCTTCCAAAAAAAGCTCTAGGGTTTATTAACTGTGCAATCACAATTTACTGAGGTCCTTTCATCAAATGAGGCCTGCAACAATGCAATTTCTCCCTCGTTTTGCTTCTATTTCAAGAAGGGCATCCCACCATGCCTCTTATTAAGACAGACAGCCACTCGGGCTCTAATTTAGCTGCTTTTTCTCATGGCGACAATTCATTATTACAGCTGTGGAAATTTTTTTAACCCAATTCTGAACTTCCTTTCCCTTATTTCCGGTTTCTGATGACATCATAATATTTGTTATCTCCAGATTATACCAGTCATTACCTTATTAAAGAAATATGGTCAGTGGTTCTCTGGACAAAGCAACGTTGGGTTTAGGAATAACCAATTAAATCTTCTTGGGCATTTGTTTCTTAATAATTTTTCTATTCATTCATTTTATTCTCCGTGCCATCATCGTGGGTTTCAATTTAAACACAGAGAGAGTAACAGTATTCCTTTTATTTTTTACACGCTCTCTCCATCTGGCATGACCTGTAAAAGAAACTGGCTCTATTTTACAGGTGTTTATAGGACAATGGGCTGCATGTGGACGCTCATCGATACCTATATAAAAAACTTGCTCCTACAGAGTCAAAGAAATGTTCTTTATCTAGTTCCTAGCACCCAACTTAACTCCTGTCCCTTAAAGGAACAGCCAATATCCCAAACACCAAGTGAGTGTGTGAATGGAAATCCAGAAATAGAACCCTGGAGATCAATAGATGTGACTGAGAAGGCGTTTACATTCTCAGGGGCAGAGCTTGCTGTGTCGCTAAGTGGATCAGAGATATGATCCCGGCCACTGTGAATGGAATGGAAACTGGATGCCATCAGAGAGAGATATAAGTACTAACGCGATGAGGTAAGGCGGCAAAGAATAGAGCAGTCCAGGAATGGAATGCTGCCCTGAGGAATCTGAAAATATGCTCAGACTTCCATCCCAAACCTCAGAAGAAGGAGAAAGAGCAAAAGGCTTTCGGTGTTTAAAACCCTTGAAAAGAGGGGGTGGGACAGGGGTGGGGAGGGGGAGAATGAACTTTTGCTTCCTCTGCCTATAGTTGGAGTTACACTTCAAGCGAGCCTGGCAAGTGATCACAGCATGCTTCCCCAGGAACAGAATAGGCGAAAGATTGCTGACATCTCTCTCCTTTGGTGGGCGTGGGGTCAGAATGCTGACTCTCCACACTGAGAGGTATCCAGCGGAGGTGGCACTGGCACATGCCCTGACTGGACATTTCTAAGAAGGTTGCAGAAGCACAAATTGCAAGCCAAAATGCCAGGGAAATGGTCAAACGTGGAGGGATTTTGCACGTGCTAGGCACTTTAGCACTGCCTTTTATTTATTTATTTCACAGAGAGCAATTCAGCAGCCTGTCAATCCATGGTCCTGAGCTTGAAAGACCAGGGCCACCCACTTCTCACCTCTTCTGACCTTGCTGGAACCCTTGCTGGACAAGGAGGGACAGAAAGTGGCTGACAGAGGAATTCCCACTCCTACTCAAGAAAATAGGAGGATATAAGATTATTTCTAAAAGTAGTTCCTCCCTTCTTGCCTTCTTCTTTTTTTAATTTAATTTTTTGCCTTCTTTTTAATTAAAAAAATCACTTTATTGGGAGCTTGTACAACTCTTATCAGAATGCATATACACATACATTGTGTCAAACACATTTGTATGCTTGCTGCCATCATCATTCTCAAAACAGTTCCTTTTTACTTGAGCCCTTGGTATCAGCTCCTCATTTTTTTCCCTTCCTCCTCCACCATCCCCCTCCCTCCTCCTTGATAATTTATAAATTATTATGTTTTCCTATCTTACACTATCTGATGTCTACCATCACCCACTTTTCAGTTGTCCATCACTGAGGGAGGGGTTATATGTAGATCCTTGTGATCAGTTTCTCCTTTCTACACCACCTCCCCTCCCCCTTCCCACCACCCCCACCACTAGTCCTGGGGGAGTTCATCTGTCCTGCATTCCTTCTGTTTCTAACTCCTATCTGTACCAGTGTACACACTCTGGTTTACACAGATTTGTAAGGTACAATTGGGATCATAGTAAAGGGGGGAACATTAAAGAACTAGAGAAAACTTGTATGTTTCATCAGTGCTATACTCCACCCTGACTAGCTTGTCTCCTCTCTGTGACTCTTCTGTAAGGGGATGTCCAGTTGCCTACAGATGGGATTTGAGTCTCCATTCTACACACCCTCTCATTTACAATGATCTGATTTTTTTGATCTGTGATACCTGATCCAATTGTCAACTCATGATCACACATGCTGCTGTGCTTCTTCCATGTGGGCTTTGTTACTTCTCAGCTAGATGACCACTGGTTTATCTTCAAGTCTTTAAGACCCCAGATGCCATATCTTTTGATAGCCAGGCACCATCAGCTTTCATTACCACATTTGCTTATGTACCCACTTTGTCTTCAGTGATCATGTCGGGAAGGTGAGCATCATGGAATGCCAGTTTAATAGAACAGATTGTTCTTACATTGAGGGGGCATTTGAGTAGAGGAGACACAGTGCTGGAATTGTGCCTAATCTGACCCCATCACACTCAGATGAAACACTAAGGGAGTACCACAAAACAACAAGGGGAACAGAGTCACCAGGGAATACAAAAAATAGACTTTGGGGCCAGGGCATGGCACCTCATCAGATACAAGTGAAAAACAGTCTTAAAGGTCAACAAACAGACCTTTAACTATTTACAGAGGTTTTTTTTTTTTTTTTTTTTGGCTGTTGGTCTTTTTGTTGTTGTTGTTGTTTTCTTTTGTTGCTTTGTGTTGTTCTGTCTTAGGTTTTTTGGGTGCATATTATTATATCTCTGCAGGCCTATAGGATAGGTGTGATAAACAATCTGGAGGAGAAAACAATGGGACTGACAGTTTGGGATGTGGTGTCATGAGAGAGGCAGAATCAGGGAAAAGAAAGTGGATGTTAACAAACCCAGGGACAAGGGAACAACACATGATCTAAAAGCAATGGTGAGGAGGGTGTAGGACATCTGGTAGGGTTTGATCAAGAGAAATTACTGAAACCCAAATGAAGGCTGAACATGATAGGGAGACAAGAGAAAAATTAAAGGAAGTAGAGGAAAGAACCAGGAGGCAAAGGACATTAATAGAGGTGTAAATTCAGGCATGCATATATGTAAATATCTTTATATATGACAATGGGTAATACTTTCTGGGTAAGTCCAGTGCATACCATTCTCTGGTCTCTCCTACACTTCCAGGAGGCAGGACATAAAAAGAAAGACATTTGGCAGCTGTTCCGTTTTAAAGGTTGCCCAGACAGGTATTTACAGGTGTGTTTGCTTTGACATCTGTCTTATTTCTTCATGCTTGGTAATGCAGATGGGCAGTGGAAAAGGACAAGACCATGGCAAGATGGATACACTCATTGGTTGCATCAAGAGGCTCCAGAAGAGCAATGTGAGGATGCAGTGAGATGGGCTGGTGTTTCCTTCCACTGTCCCTAGGGGTGCTATGGGTCAGAATTGACTGGACAGCACCTAACAAAAACTTCTTTCTGAGTAGTACTTCTTTTGGGGGTGGGACATCTCAGTGGATTTTGCTTTCTTAGTTAGCCAATCCTCAATAATTCAGGAATTCGTTTTAGGGGAAGTTATGTGAATTTTTCAGTCTATTGATTCCTTTTGTCATACATGGGGAATGGAAGCAAATGATGGTAAAGGCCTTTTTTGTTTTCCTTTATTGTGGGGTTGAAGCTTTAGATGGATTTGCAGAGGGAGCTAGCCTGGCACAGAGATTGCACACAGTCCATTCATTCTTCAGGTGGAGGGATGGACATGAGGACCTTTTGATTTGGGAAATTTTATAAATGTGTGCATCATCTTTCTTTGGTGAACTTCTGTAGATGAGGCCTAAAAGTTTTTATAGAAGTTCTACCTTGAACTCTGAGTGAGGTACGCAGCAGTGAGGAATACACTGCCTTATTTTATTCTCCATGAGTGCATGATCTGAAGGGGAAATCACACACCTGGTTATGATATAATTGTGATTAGATGTGGAAAAGGCAATGGAAATGGTATGAACAGAAAGAAAAAAGGCCCCCATTTCATGCTGACAGTAGTGTGATGAGCAGTCAGGGAATCATGCAGCAGAAGGGCAGGATTCTTTGGTAGCTACTTACCCAACTTTACCACATAGAACGAGGACAGAGAACACATTTGCTGGTATCCCTCTTTCTGTGTGTCTGTCTTTTAAGCTACAATAATTTCTAAGCATATATGATGAAATACTCTAATCATAGGCTGTGGGCATATTGATATAATAGTCCTAAAACAAAAGGTCAATATTCACCAGGTTGGCTTTAACTATACATGGAAGATGAATACATGTAAGCAATGGCCGTATCATGCAAAACCTTGAAGAAAAGGGCTTGATGCAAATGACCACCTCCTGCCATCTTTCACCCATCACTTTTCTTCTTTGCAAGTATACCACATTCAATGTATTATAGATGCCACACACCTATTAAGATACTTTTATGTATTTTTGGTCACATATTTTTCTGTACGTTAAACTATTTTCAATTCCCTGGCCTTGCCTAGATTCATCATATCCAAAGCTGTAATTTATATAACTATAAATTTCTGTAAGATCCCTGGTGGTCCAGTGTGTGAAGCACTAGACTGCTAACCACAAGATTGCTGTTTCAAAGCCATCGATTCCTGACTAGGAAAAAGATGAGGCTGCTCCTACAAAGACATACAGTCTCCAAAACCCTCTGGAACAGATCTACCCTATCCTTCAGTCCCATCCAAGCTGATGGCAGTGGGTTGCTCTGTGGTGGTAGCATTCTCCCATTGAGTTGAAACAACAAGATCAGTGCTCTATAGTTAAATTTTTATTGCTTAATTCCAACATATAACACTGGCAAATCTATCCCTCATTGTCTCTCACCCTCAAAGTACACAGTTGGGCACCTGGATGCATCAACTATAGAAAGATGATCTGTACCATAAAAACCCTACTTGCAGTAGCCTTAGCTTGACCAAATAAACACATAAGCATAAACATAATTTTAATTGGTTCTATAAATGTATGTATGTATACATATATATGAGGGATATATACTTGGAGATGTATGCACATACACCCAGGCACACCCAGGCACAATTGTGCACAAGGTCATCCTATAGCATGGATTCTTTTCCATGTCTCTAATTCAGGTATGCAAAATAGTCCATTTATTCTCTGTCCCAAAGCTTAGAGTGATAACTTCCAGGAAAAGGAAATAATAGAGAATGATTGCACAATCTTATTTGGGCAAAAAGCTAACATATGGATATCCAGGCCAAAAATATGGATTTCAAGATAAAACATATGGATGCCCATATGGGGAAAAAAAGATTTCCTGGTCGAAAACTCTGCTGTTGCATTTTTTAATGCCTATATGTATGGTCCAGATTCCTCCCCTTCTGCTGAACCACAGTGTCTGCACACAGATAAAGAATATTGCACATCTACATGCATATTTCACAAAATGTTCTACTGTGATCATCTTCATTAGATTTTGAAAACTCCTCTTAATATTTTTCATCACTTAACAGCTCAATAAGTAATAGATATTTAGTAAAACACAGTCTTTTTATAATCAGCCCAATTGTGGCATCTCTCCCTGACGCTCTAGAAACTAATGAAACATAACTCCCTCCAGAACCTCAGTAAGAAAATCTTTTCCTTGACACACACACACACACACACACACACACACACACACACACACTGATATTCTGAGGAATAGCATGCTGCCCTGCCTCCCTTTGCCTTGGGTAGTCACCCCAAACTCGGTAAGGACCACATGCACATATCTCAAATGTGTTGTTTGCTTGTGGGAAGGAGACAAAAAAATAGATGAATCAATTTAGAGATGGACACAACAAAGTGTCCATCTTATGCTGCTCATTTTTATTCATAGAAAGGCTTTTGTTTTTGTTTTTAGGAAACAGAATAAAGAAGGTATCAAGAAAAACAGGATACTTCAAGGAAAACAAATGTCCTAGTTTCATGTCTTTTTAGTCAGTGGGCTCTTTGTGAGCATTTAACTTTGAAGTCACCCTATAATTTACAAAAGACACATTCCTGACTGAAGAACTTTGAGCCTGCCTCTCCTGGCATTCAGATAACAGATATTAACCTCTGATTAATCAATAGGATACTGGAGAGACAAACAGCCTATCAGTTGTGGCTGCCACTAAAAAGATCCTCCTCCTGGAGGTCTGTTGATTTTGCAGTTCACAAAAGGAAGGGCGTGTTTTTGGAATTTCCAGCCCTGGCTCCCTAAATTTCAGGTCTGAACATCACCTTGTATCCCAAAGTTTACCTCAAGAGTTTACTTACAAAGTATCTAGGCTACCGTCCAAATATTGGATGGCAATTATATCACAGTGTTTGGTTGTGGTGTACAAAGTGTGAGGCACTATTTCAATGTCTTATACCCTCTTTAAGGATGCTAAAATGAATGTTGGGAACTCAGATGTCAACAAGAAACCAAGATTATGCAAATAGAGTCTCTTGGATAATCTGAGGACCCATCCACCCCAGTGATACAGAAAACCAAAAAGAAGAGAAGAACCAAATGCAGCTGACCTACAGCCGTACACATCACATCATCCCAACACTTTTTAAGGACCTTCAGCTATGAGAGCAATGGCAGCCAGTACATCTGGACTGTTAAAGTGTCCTCTCCACCACCGCCCTGCTTAGCACCTCCAGAACCAGAATCAACAGCCTTCCCCCATGCTTCATGGTCTTTTTTTTTTTAAATAGTCATTTTACTGAGCTCTTGCAACTCTTATCACAATCCATCCACATATCCATTGTGTCAAACACATTTATAGATATATTTCCATTATAATTTTCAAAACATTTTCTTTCTACTTGAGCCTTTGATAGAAGCTACTCATTCCCCTTTCCCCTACCCTCCCTCTTGCATAAGTTCTTGATAATTTGTTAATTTTTTTCATGTCTCACACAAACCACTGTCTCCCTTCACCACTTTTCTGCTGCCTATCACCCTGGAAAGAGGTTAGATGTAGATCATTGTGATTGCTTCCCCTGTTCTCACCTCATCTTTTCCTTCTCCTCCTGGGATCACTGCTCTCCTTATTGGTCCTGAGGGGGGTTTTCTCTCCTGGAGTGCCTATTTTGGGAGCCCCTATCTGGACCAGTGTGCATGCTCTGGTCCCTTTCTGGACATATTATGTGACAGCCTTGCTGTTCAAAATCACCTCTTTTTAAGGCTTCTCCCCCTTTTTTTTGAATAAAGGCTACATTTATTAGTAATTAGCTGTATTGAGCATCAGCTTACAAGTCTAAAGCCCAAATTTCTTACTGAGCACTTAAGGATGTTTACAGACTGGGCTTCTACTATCTTTCCAAGTTTGTTTTCTATGGTTTCTCCAGATATAAACCACACTCATTATGCTATTTGCTGTTTCCTATATAAATAGGTGTTATCTAGTCCTGCCACTTTTGTTTCTGCAATTCCTAAGGACTACTAAACTTTGTTGACTATTTATCTCCATTTATCAGCATTGGCTGATTAGCAAACCATTAGTCAGGCAATACCAGAGATCATTGGCAATAGATTGAGTGAACAAGTAGACACAGCTCCTGAAGTCTAGGCACTTAGGATCTACTTGTTTTCTAACCTATTCATTGAGGCTGAACAGTGACTCTCCAAGGTCAACCTGATGCTTGTGCATGTACAAATGCCCTAACGCTAATAAGAACAGACCAAAATGTCAAGAGGATACTGCATGATTTAAAATCAGGGAAGGTGTTTGACAGACGTGTATCCTCTCATCATTCTTACTCAATCTTTAGTTGAATCTGTAGTTAAGCAAATCATCAGAGGAGATATAAAGAACAATGTGGCTTATAAAAGTGCAGAGGACTTGAAGCAATTGCTGGTGAAGATCAAGGATTGCAGCTTTCAGTATAGATTTAAACTCAATGCAAAAAAATCCCCCAAAAGACTCACAACTGGGTCACTAGGTAACATCACGATAAGTGGAGAAAAGATTGATGGTGTCAAGGATTTCGTCCTGCTTGGATCCACAATCAGTGCTCATGGAAGCAGTACTCAAGAGAGCAAAAGACAAGTTTTGTTGGGCAACTCTGCTGCACAGCCCCTCTTGGCAGTGTTGAAAAGTGGGGCCCTTACTTTGAGGACTTGGGTGCAATGGGAAGCATTGCCTTCTATGCATGTAAAGATAGACCAGTAATAAGGAAAATGGAAAAAGAATCAGTGCACTTGAATTTTACTGCTGCCAAAGAATACTGAAAGTACCATTGACTTCCAGAAGAACAAACAAATCTGTCTTGTAAGAAGTACAGCCAGAATGCTCCATATAGGCAAAGATAGTGAGACTATGTCTCACTGTGTTAGTCCAGGTAGACTAGAGGAGCAAATTTATAGACACGCATATGGATATAAGGGAAAGGTTTATATACAAAAGCAATGGAACACTGAGAATGCATCTCAACCCTGTCCAGCTCAAAGTCATAAGTCCGATATTAGCCCATATGCCCGATACCAGTCTATAATGTCTCCTTCTGACTCACAAATTCACAGGTCAATAGGTGCCAAATCCCAGCACTGGCAGGGGTCTCCCCATGGCTCCACACTTCCAGGGCTTAGGGTCCATCAACAGCATCCAGTGGTGACAGAAGCAACTCATCCCTGGCAGGGGTCCCCACATGGCCTCAGCTTCAGAGGTGTGGGTTCATCAGGGCAAAGCCGTGTGACTTCTCCTCTGGCTCCTGAGATGCTGCCATCTTGTCTTGTCCATGATTCATTGTCTCTGACACTAACTCCCAACAACCAGGGAGATAACTTCTCATCTACATGAGGGAAATATTGCAAGATTTCCCAGAAGCCTCAGGAGAAAGCCATGCCCACCAGGAGGCCTCATTGGCTACTCAATGGCTATCTCCAGATTAACAGGCTAGACTCCACCCCTACATCTCAACCATGAAATTAACATAGGCACATAACCGTCACACTCACAGACTTTGACATGCGGTCAGGAGAGACCATTCCCTAGAGAAGGACATCGTGGTTGGTAAAACAGAGAGACAGCAAAGAAGAGGAATTGACTTGACAAGATGGACTGACACAGTAGCTGCAGCAATGGTTCAACCCTAGAAGCAGGATGAGGGTGGCTCTGGGCTGAGCAGTGTATCATCCCGCTGTGCATAAGGCTGCTACAGGCTCAGACTGAGTCCATGGCACCCAACAACACATTCTGACGAGAACTTGGGTTCCATTTGCCTGGGAAGTGCTGTGCCAAAGCTACAAATATGGGTCAGATCAGGAAACTTAAGACTTGACATCAGAAACAAGCAAGGCCTGACAGTGAATTCCATGTCACGAACTCAGGAATAGAAGGTAATGTTCAATTTCTTCTTCTAAAGGTCTTTGCCCCAAACTTACTGGTCCAGGTGATTTGCCCTGTGACTATCCCAAAAGAACTTGAATCAATCAGAAACCTGCAAAATGAGGCAGTCCAGAGAGTCTACATAGTAGCTTGAGTGAATTGTCTGTACTTACCCAGCCCCTCACCCCAGAATGTGTGGTGAGAGTAGCTATGCTTGTTTCTTGGTTGTGGGTCTGATCTCTTGATTGTGAGGAATGAGCAAGATATAACTTAAAGGTTATCCCTCTTCGTGACTAGATTGAAAACTTATTTATTTTTTAGGAAGAAGAAAAGATGCGGGAGTTGGGGGGTAGGGGTAGGAGAGAGGGAGAAGAGAGCAATTACTTGCCAAAGCAGCACATGTTCACCAGAGAGCACGGTCAAGTGGTCAGGAGCAGAGCGGATGTTAATTAGCAATGAAATGAGGAATGAACCGGCATTAGCCCAGAGACTAATCAATGGGAAAATCACGCCAAGCGGCAGCTTAATGAAGTAGTATACAGCTGTTTATTTTTAGTCCATTTTATCCTGACTGAGGAAAAAAAGACCCCATTAATTAAAAACAAAAACAAAAACAAAAAACCAACAACCACTGAAAAACCAAAACATGTCCTAAAATATATTTCTTTCCAAAGTCTGGTCATAGCTCTAATGTATATATTTATATTACAACTCCCTATACTTCTCCCTTTTGCCATCAAAAGAATAACAAAATTGGCAGTCATAAACACCTGCAATATTCCAGAAATGTGCATATTACTTTTATCTTCTTTAGACTCATACTTGTTTTGATTTTAAAAGAACATCAGCTTCTGGGGGGATGTCAATTGCTCTAATTTGTCTTTTGTAAGTGGCCTGTGAAACAGCCATTATAAAATATTTCTCTCAGTTTCTGTGATATACAAGGGAAATCACTCACACATATATAGAAATATATTTATATATATAGTTGTATACATATCTGGTAAATGTATAAATTGTATAGGTGTATAAATATTTGCTTACTTAAATAAAAATGATTGCCACTTATCTAAGAGTAAGACCATCAATTAAGACTATTAATTCAGACAAACTAATCTCTGGAGTGTTTTGATACTATGTACATCATAACATATGTGGCGACCAAATATTCAAGGACCAATTAGTGAGAAAACTCTTTTGTCACTTTATCAGACTTTTCAGAAAACAGAGCAGTCCATTTAAACAGAATAAAATTCCTTCCAGAATGTCTTCACCAGTTCTAATTGGAAGATAAAATCCTCCTCTGAAGGATACAGGTGGTCTTACATCTTCCTTAGTTCCAATTAAACTAAAGGGACTTCCCAAAGGAACAAGTCTCATTTACAACTCCAGAGACAAACTTAGAGCCACGTTCCTTCCTCATGGCCAGGTGGTGCTCACAGTGAACTCTCTAGTGGTAGCCAGACAGAGTTGAATAAATGTAACTTGGAAGTGGGTGGGAAGGAAAAGGAAAAATGGAGCTACCCCTGCAGCTTTTCTCATTCCTCTTTTCATTCCCTCTTTCCTTCTTCCAAGGGAGCCTGACAGCACTGTCAGGTAAGCTTTGACAGCTAACTCCAAGGTCCGGGGTTCAAAAACCACTAGCAAAGATGAAAGATAAGGCCGAGTACTCCTCTAAAGATGTATGGCCCCAGAAATCCAATGTAGAATCCCTATAACTGTGTCATCAAGTTGATGGTTCTAGGCAGGGGGCTGCCTTCTTTCTAAGATCCCCGGAAGTGCAGAGGTTAAAAGGTTCCACTGTTACAGGAAAGATGAGCAGCTCCAACTAACCCACTTCTTTGTTGAAGCAAGAAGTAGCAGTCAGCAGCCACAGAGTTAATGCTTGGGGAGCAATTCTATTCTCTGGCCTAGAGGCTTGCTGTGAATCTTCAGTGACTTGAGGGTAGTGGATTTATTTTTGGTTCCATCTCTATTTTGAATAATTTGACCAATGGCGGTGCCCCACCCTCATAAAGAAAAACTGATGTCTGCACAGTGCACGCATGTGGAAATCAGGACTTCGCCATATAGAAGAAGCACAATGAATACCCGAGATTCAAAATCCAAAATGAAATAGGAAGCTTCTTCCTTCACTTTTTCTTCTATCAAGTCCAAGTATAAACAGTTACTTTGTTTCTCCCTGATTGACCCTAAGGGGTAGGGTGATCAAATAATGTCTTTTATTTAACATCAAACCAAGAACAGTGAAAATAACACACATCTCTTTCAAACAAAGTCTATGTAAACCTGAGGGGAGGCAGGCATGGCTGACAACAAGCTAAAATTTCGGCAAAGTCATGTTTGCCTTCATTTTTGTTCTTTGGGACGAAAGACACACTCCCAACACCACTGGAAGCAATTACTGGTCCATGGCCTGAGCATCACAAGTCAAGACCATCATGAATTTCCCAGCAGACAAGGGGGCTTCAAAAAGCTTGTAAGAAAAAAATCAAAACAAAGCATCATTATCTTTCAATTCTGCTTTTCTTGCAAAAGACCTCCAGTAGAATAGAGGATCTTGGAAAAACAAAAAGGAAAAGGGGAACCCTGAAACAACCAAATCCCCTAACGTGAACTACAAACCTTCAAAACAACAGCATGCAGGTAACCCCCTTTATAGATGGATTTGATAGTGCAAGGGGATGGAAACAAAGCACCAAGTCCTGCAACACTAACAGCTGTTTGGGAAATTGCCTCAGATGGTAAGGGGGAGCTGCAAACCAGAGATAGGCAATGAAAAGGTTAGAAATGATAGTTAAAAAAAGACAAATTACTCCAAAGACCATATTCTTTAAATCGCTGAAGCAAAACATGTTTATTCGATTTGTTTGTATGCCTGTTACAAAAATGCTACTTTGGGATTCTAGGAACCCAGTCTGTCAATTTTTCAGTTTCTGCACTTTCATGGTTGCTTAGAGCTGTTTAATGCAAATGCACTTCCAATAAGAGATTTCATGCCCCTAAATTACACCCAGTTAAAAGCGAATGAAAATGTAAGGTAAATAACTATAATCAGCCATATTATCTTTCTCTTGGCACCTCTCACTTTACAGGCATATTTAAAGACACCTCTGGGGTCCTATCCTTTTTAACAAGCAGAAGCATATTTCCTGGAATATGACTTAAGATGCTGTGCAGTGAACATTACACAGGTTCAAATGTTACCTAGAGACCTAGGAGAAATGCATCTGCTCAGAGCCTTCTTCTCCACCCACTCCCCATCCTGCCTAGCCTCCTGTCCCCACCCCCATACACACACACACACACACACACACACACAAACATTATTTTGGAATGTATGGGAAGATGAAAGGGCATTTGCAGTGGAGGGGATGAAAAGCAATGAGAAGGGTTGAAGTTTGTCTTTCATGTTTGAGTTCATTGATCCGCTGTTGTGAAGAGCATGGAAGTTTGCAAAAGTAACCCTGGAAAAAAACTAAATGAGGCTGAACAGAAAGATGCCAGTGGGAAAGTCCCCATTGTTTTTGCCACGCAGGAAGTGCTTATGGGTGAAACCATTCAGTTATACTTTCAGGGTAGTGCTTAAGAGGCCCGTGATGATTTCAGCCACTAAGTGACTTTTCTTTGTGACAGTGGTTCAGTGTTTAAAATGCAGAGTCCTGGGCCACCGAGAGTTCTGTGCATCGCGTGGTCAGAGAGCTTGCAGGCTACCCTTTTGGGACATGCCTGCCATATGTTATCAGCTGCTGTGTTGTTGGTAGGTGCTGTCCTGTTGCTTCTGACCCACAGTGATCCCACTCACAATAAAACGAAACCCCTCCTGGTCAGTGCCGCATACACACTGTGATCTTTGAGCCCACTGTTGCCACCACTGTGTCAATCTCTCTAGCCTCATCCTCTTGTTCACGTTACTTAGCATGCTGTCCTTCTCTGGGGACTAATCTCTACTGATACCGTGTCCAAAAATATGTTAAGAGCACACACACACACATATTTTTAAAAAATTGACAAACATCATGTCAAGGCGATTTTCAATCCACCTGTATAGGCTCTGTCTAAAATGACACACTTTTGACAATCAAGCGTCCAGGAGTGTGACTGGTCAGTGGAGCCAATTCGAGCCAGAAATAGCAGAAAGAAGATTCAATAAATGGCTCAAAGATGTGAAACAACCTTCCTCCCCTAAAATATAGGATAGTGCTGCTCTAACTGCCATCCGAGGGTTCAATTGCTGCAGTTCAATTTTAAGAAAATGGGTAATCGTTTCCTCTTGTGGGGGGCACCATTTCTGAAGAACCCAGTAATTGTAGAGAGTGAGCCATGACCAGTCTATTTACAGAGCAGCGGTGACGAGCTCGTTATTGCTGTGCCCAGATGCGTAGCATGACTGAGGGCCGTTGCGTCTGAGCACAAGGCAATGTCTTCACAGAGTAGCTTTGTGATCTTGGGGGCAATCCTCTTTCATTTCCCATCCTGGGCAAAACCTAGGAGCTTCTGCAGCCACTTCATCCTCAGAATATGATGGTGAAAGGAGGTGATACAGCTATGTTCTCAGCAGAGAACTGAACGAGAAGCAGTGCTTGTAAGGGGTTCAGAGAAATTGGTTTGTGAAACCAAGAACTCAGACAAATTTCTGTGATTCCATTTGCATTAGTTTCTGTATTCTACTTAGGAGATTTATGGTTCAGTTTGATTTACTGGAGGATTCATTAAAATTAGGCCATGGGCGGTAGGGTTCCTTTCACAAATACATACTAATTAAGCCAAAGTGACTATAGGAAGATGGTAACATATTGCCCCATTTGACTAACAACATGTACACTTTGAATATACTTGAATTTAATGGTTATTTAAATTGCAGAATATTTTTCCATGGAAGCAATGGAGTTTAAGTTTGTAGGCCATCCCACCAAAGTGCATTTAACTCCTATGTAAATATTGTTTTTGTGTGGAAGCTTGGCTACGAATCACTAGAACACACCTTCCTCTGCTGTCGTTTGAAGAAATAAGGGTATTTCTGTCACCAGGCAATGAGCAAGACCATTCCAGCCCTCTCCTCCATAACCCACTACCTCCTCAGGAACTGCAAGGTCCCCAAGAGTTGAACAAGGTGTCCCATTAGGGACCACAGATCTCTCCCTCTCTCTCTTCCCCCACCCCCCAACCCCCCACCTCAAGAAAATGTTAGAACTAAGAATCAAAACTACCTGAACTCTATCCTGGAATGTGCTTCCAGATGAGTAGTACTTAACCCCTTTTCTAGATAATATTAACTGAGTAAGTATTCCTGTCAGCTCTAAATTTTATTCCTGATATTCTTCATTATTGCTGGGCAGCAATTTAAGAGAAAGTTTCCAGGTTATTGTTCTTACTCCATTAAGCACCCAACCTAAGCTTCCCAAAAGGCTCAAAGACAATGGGGTGTCTGCTCAGGGCCACTGAAGAGGAGGAGAATAGATGGTGGGTTCATGCTGAGTGATTCCTGGAGATCATTCTGAGGTTGCCCTGGCACCAGAGCTTAGACGTCTTTGGACATTCTTCTCTGGCATCCACGTCTGGACATCTGAAGGGAGCTCCCCATCATGATGAAGCTTTTAGGAGCTCTGCTCTCTGCTCCCCACCTGTGTCTCCAATAATGCACTCACAGATCTCACACAGTATATACAGAAGCTGTCAGAGAGACTCAGGTTATGCTAACATTGATATGCTTATGGAGGAAGACAGGGCAAATTTGGCAAAACCCCAGATGAAAGGTGGGTGGCCAAAGTAGCAAAAGCCAATCAGCCCATCCAGAAGGTGGACCTGGCAGGTGTGGGTAGCCACAGTGGCCCAGAAGGTAACTGGATTACCTGCCAGGATTCTGATTGTGGGGCCATAACCTACTGTTTCATCAACTGCATTATGTCTTATGTTTTAGGTTTACAGATTGGAATCTCTCCTTCCAGGACACTAAAAGAGTGTACCTTCTTCTCTCTCCTTTTGTAAATTCAACACATTTGTCCCCTTTAGATGTTATCATAAAGCTGCTGAATAAATCTAAATCTGCCCTCTGCTGCCCTTTAGAATCAGGAACTTTTGTAAGGCCCCAATAAAAGATTGCAATAATAAGCTACAGGATGCCCACAAAGAAGCATTTGTCCTACTTCAGACAGAATTAAATGGGTAAGGATATATTCGAGGAGAGTCAAAGTTGAATGACATTACCCTTAATGATGTGACATTGTCCAGGATAGAATTTACATATTAGGTTAATATTTTGTTTCCAACAAATCTAGATCATACCATTTCAGGCAATACACTGCACACATCCATGCTGCTGTGGGGCCATACAGACTTCATACATACACACCATGTATCTACACCCTAGATAAATTATGTTTAATTCTCAGGCTGCTTCAGGCTGAAAATTCACAAATCTAGAATCCGTAAAGTGTTGCCAAAGACAGACACACACCATCTAAATATTCAAGCTTAATGCAACATGCTTATTGCATCCCAGAAGGGTGATGGGAAAAGAGATCACCTACTCAAGTTGGGGCTCAGATGACTGCCTATAGAAATCTCTTAGAATAAAATGGCACTGAGAACAAAGCTCCCAGAAGCAGCCTGAGAATTAAGCATAATTTATCTAGGGTGTGGATGCTTGGTGTGCATGTATGAAGTCTGTGTGGCCCCGCAGCAACATGGATGTGTGCAGTGTATTGCCTGAAATGGTATGATCTGGATTTGTTGGGAAAAAAATATTAACCTAACATGTAAATTCTATCCTGGACAATGCACCATATTAGCTTAAACCTTTATAAGAAGCATTAGCCTTGTGCTTTATCTCTCGGTCCCAAATCATAAGGACTTTGACACTTTAAAGAGTGGACCAAGGGTAGCTTATGTAATAAAATGTTTAACTGCAGCAGCTTGATCCCCTTTAGTTACACTAAGGGCTCACAGGTAATCATAATACATTTACTATATCTGTATCTTTAAACTGCAAAGTGTACACTGGAGAGAGCTCCAGGATGTGTAACCATATCTAGTTCTCGTGAATCTCTGATAATGACTATGAAGAGAAATAACAGCAGAAGTTAGAAGTGCACTAAGGGTGTCACATTGCCAAGTGAAATCAGCTTCTTGAACATTCACTCTAAGAGCCTAAATTTCTTGCTCACCCGCTCCTAGCTGCCAAACCAGAAGACACTAAGGCGAGGCCACAAGAAGCAATCCAGTTAGTTGTTGGGTTTGTTTCTCAACCCAGCCATTATGTGTCTGTGTTAGGAAAACATACTTGGAAGGGAAAGAGTGCATAGTCAAGGAACAGAATCTTAGAGTTGGTGTTGGAATGACTTTTCAGAAATCGATTTGGTTCTCCAGACAAAACAAGGCTCAGTTCATCCATAGCAAATTAGAATCCCCTTTCCTCAATTTCCCTAAATAACAGATACCACATCTAGCTAGCTTGGTGAGATTCTTCCAATACTCAGCTCATCAGTCCTACCCATCTTACAATTAAAATGTTTCCTGCAGTCTTATCCTTTAAAAAAAAAATCAGTTATAAGATCCAAACTCCTATCACTCTTTCTTCGAAATACTTGAAACCCATCAACATAATGTTCATAAATTTATCTCCCAATTGCTATATCCTACATGTCTCATGCCCTAATCATTTCTGCATCCTCAATGTCAATCCTGTATTCTAATCTAGACGGGTTTTGACCTTGGAAGTAATACCAGCCATTCCTGCCCTCACAGAGAGAGGAGAAATCACCACGACTTCTCTGCTCATGCGCCCCTGCACCTCCCATACACACCTCCATGCTGAGCTGCTCCTGATGTCTCCGACAGTTCAGGAGTGTGAATTTGTGAGCATCTTCACCTCTTTGGGGATCCCCACCAGCTAAGAAAACATCGGAGCCTTTGATGTGGTTATACAGCTCCACATTGAAAGCCATATTAATGGTGGAGACAATGCCCCACACAGTGGGAGTGCTAGTATGCGGAACATACTGATATGTGGTGAGTGCTTGCTCTGCCAGCCTTTAGGAACGGTCCTCCACTAAGTGACACTTTTGGCCTCTTGTCCATTATGGTCACCAGCCAACTGAATGTGTTTCAGCTGACAGGTCCCCACTTGTCCCACCAGCACAAAGCTTCCATTGTTTTTCATCAAACACTTAGGAACAGCCTCTGGGCAAAAGGCAGAGTGCTGGAGCTGCCTTCCTAGCCCGGTTCTAAGGGATCACCCCAGCTGTGTGTGTGTGTGTGTGTGTGTGTATGTGTGTGTGTATGCATGTTGCTATGAACCTCCTAAAACATACTTGGAACTGTGTGCACTCTCAGATTTTATCTTGTTCCACTGGGCGCTGGCCCCTTCCAGCAAGCACACCTTAACAATACAAGACAGTGCCACACTGCTGCCACCCTAGTCACAGAGAATGGTGAACCTCTGACATTTCCCAGAGTGCAATTCTCCACCGTGTTTCATGAAAAGACCATGACACAGCTAGTACCAGGCTAACCTCTTTGTAACTTAAAAGGTATTAAAGCCAAAAACAAAACATCCAGACAGACAAATAAAACCCACCAAATGGTGTGCGGGTAACTGTGTTTTTCTGTGTGGTTTCACGTGTGTGTGCATGCACACACAGCGGTGGGGGATGGGGTGGGGGGGTAGAGAAAGAGCGAGATTATAGGTTGGGAGCAATATGTTTAGGCTCTGCTTCCCCAGCTGTGAGGACTGGAGGTGTGAAAGTGAGTCACGAAGGGATAGCAGGCAGCAGAGACAGGCAGCAGGGCTGGCACAGCTGGTCCCTGCTGGCCTAGATACCCAGGGGAGAGAATGAGCTGCGTTTGGAGAAAGACCAGAGATGCAGGAGAGAAAAATCCACCCAGAAAAGTCAGTTCCCTTGGGAAGTGCAGGAAAGGGCAGTGGAGATCTTGGTTAGGTTAGATGCCACCAATGCCAACCAAACTCAGAAGTTCTGGAAATGCATGGCCAGCTGTGAATCATCATTTTATTCAAAAGACCAGGGATAGCTCAACCCAAGATCACTTCAGGTTCTGGCTTGGACCCTCAAGCATTTGCTTACCGAAGGTCAACACTGATTTCTGCACAGGGTGCAGAGAGCCTGGGTCCCACTACCCACTCTGGAGATGACAGAACTTCTTCTTCATTCCATACAAATCATTTGTAAAGAATGGCAGTCATCATACCTACTTTGAAGAGTCACTGTGATGATGGGATGAGATAGTTCTACAAATTAATTAGCACCAAGGAGGCAGACCCCAGTAAGCAGTAATCTTATGGCTGCTCTAAGGACTACTACAAATTATTTACTACACAGCCTTCTAATGAGTTCGACTTAATTCCTTCGTTCTCTAAATAAAGCAACACCCACCTGCCCTCTCACGAATGACATACTCAACTTATTTTCCGAAAATAGCATGGGCCTCTCTACCTGGGAACTGAGATGGTTCTTCCAGACACAAGGAGCGGCATCAAACCTTCTCTGGAACTTCAAAGTTTATAGGATATTTGGGATATCCTGGTAAATGTAGTGTGAGATTGCTAAAATTAAACAAAGTCATTAAAAAGCGTACTTAGTGCCCATTATAAACAGAAACAGCTCCTTTTCTTCTAAGGATACTTAATTTTTCCCCTCTTTATCTCTTTCCTGCTGGGAACTGCTGAGCTGCACCAAGTCAACTTGGCTTTACTTATCAGAAGGAGCTTAGGATGCCCTAAGAGAAGGACCATCCACCCCTCCCAACATAGTGATGCAATGTTTCATGAAAATCCCAGAAGACTCCCAAGGATGCCAACAGTCCTCCCTCCCCCAGCAGCTTCTTAACTCTTCGGCAGGCTTGCAGACTCAGGGTTGAGAGGCACAAATGGGTCATCTGCATTTTACATGGCCACAGAGTCCAGCCATCAGTAAAAGTTTATGACAAGGCAGACGTTGTGAGCCTTGAAGCATTTCTGGAAACTTAGCACAGAGCAGTGATAAAGAGAATACGTAGAACGCTATCCTCTTCTGAATTGCTCAAGGAAAATTCTTCACCCCAAATGAGATTAAGGACCCAATGCAGATAACTGCCTGGACGACTGTCTGTTTCAATGCTATCCCACACTCAGAGGCCATTTTATTTCACTCAAACTGAAGTGATTTCAGAATTTTTCTTGGGGGTGGGTGTGTGGAAATCCAGTATATGTTGAATTTTTATCCACACTATATATAAAGAAAGATCATGCAAGGAAATTAAAGATGTAAGGAATATTGCAGGTTGTGTTTTTAAATGAACTGGAAGGTTTTCCACACTGTGGTTGCAAACAGCTCTCCATCACACACAGAAAGAAATGCATACGACCTCCTTATAGGCAGTCCCTGAGTGGTGCAAGCTGCTAATCCAACAGTATGCTTGCCTATTAACCAAAGGGTTGGAAGTTCAAGTCCACCCGAAGGCATCAAGAAAGGCTTGATGATCTTCAGAAGGGTACCTGTTGAAAACCTTATGGAACATGCATCGACTCCAGTTCAACACTTGAGGAACTGACACAGTGACCACTGTTTTGGTGTTGGCTTTTCAACTGGGGCCTACAAGGCCAACCCTGGTGGTAGAGTGGGTTGTGCATTGCGCTCTTGACCCCAAGGTCAGAGAATCAAAACCACTAGCCATTCCTCTGGAGAAAGACGGCACTTTCTACTAACATAAGGATTGATAACCTCAGAAATATGTCTGCTCTGTCCAAAAGGGATGCTAGGCCTTTGAATCAACTTGAGAACACTCAGTTTGTGGCCCACCAGTCAGATTGTGGTGACTCCTATGTATCGATGGTGCCAGAATGCTCCAAAAACCAATCTCACTGCCATTGACTGAGTTGTTGCCCT
Organism: Nesogale talazaci; assembly: GCA_004026705.1. Classification (NCBI taxonomy): domain Eukaryota; kingdom Metazoa; phylum Chordata; class Mammalia; order Afrosoricida; family Tenrecidae; genus Nesogale; species Nesogale talazaci. The sequence goes on along the minus strand of PVJH01007135.1, from coordinate 58,185 downwards.
ACAGCAACCCTCTAGGGCAAGGTACAAATGGTCCTGTGAGGTTCTGAGACTATAACTTTTAAACAAGCTGAAAGCTCCATCTTCCTCCAGAAGAGCAGTTGGTGCTCTTGAACTGATGACCTTGCCCAACTTGTAACCACTACCCCACCAGGGCACCTTGTTGGAAGTTTGCCACTAATATTTCAATGCATGGTAGGCATGTCTGAGGAGAATTTCCAGCAGTAGGAGCAGTAGTCAAGAAATGAAGTGACATGCTGCATTGGGAAATTTACTGCACAAAATTTCCTCAAATTATTGAAGAACCATGATATCACTTTAGGACTAAGTTACATTTTAACGTAAGCAATAGTATTTTCCATCACTTCATATGCTTGCCAATACTAAAAAGTGAATAAGTAAGACCAGTGAAGAATTGGTGCATTTGAATTATGGTGTTGGCGAGAATATTGAATATACTGCGGAATTCCAGAACAAACATCTGTCTTGGAAGAACAGCCAGGATGCTGCTGAAACGCAAGGCGAGGTAGATGTCTTCTCAAGTACTTTGAATCTGGAGAGGCTGTGTCTGGAAAGGAACATCAGGCTTGTAAAAATAGGTCAGAGGAAAAAAGGAAGCCATTTAATGAGATGGATTAGTGCAGTGCTTCCAACAATGGGCTTCAACATAGGCATGATTTTGAGGGTGGTACAAAACCCAGTGTTTTGTTCCCTTGTGCAAGGGGTTGCTATGATGTAGAGCTAACATGATGGCATTTGAAAACAGCAAGACAACACTTAGTGTACGTAGCTCTCTGCTTTCTCTGAAAACCTCATGTCTATGTACTCCTTCCTTCACTAGGCTCTAATTGTGTTAGCCTATTTTCTGTCCCTCGAACCAACTCCACTCACACCCACCTGGAGACCTTTGCATCTGCTCATCTGTCAGCCAAGAACATTCAGCCCTCAAATCCTCGCAAGATTAGCTAACTCCTTTCTACAATTCAGCTCTCAGCTCAAAGAGCAGCTCAATCGATGTCTGCTCTGACTGCTCAGAAACTCACTTGTAGATCCCTTTTTTGTTTTCTTCCTATCCCTTGGCACTACCTGGGATTCTCTAGTGTTCTCTTTATATCGTTACTAGAATACTCCGACTAGACTTGAAGGTCTGCCATACACATTGTCCATCTTGCCACCACTGCAATCCCTACCTTTGGAACATAGTAGTTTCCTGTCTTAGTTTCTTAGTGCTGCTGTAACCAAATACCTTAATGGGTGACTTTACAGGCTAGACATGTATTTACTACCAGTTCAGGTGACATGAGATATAAATTCAAAAGATGACTCTAGCTGGAGTTTCATTTTTGCACATTTAAACACCTAAACCCATCGCTGTGTGTTGAGGACAGAGTAGAACTGCCCCAAAGTTGTTTCCAAGGGTGACGTTTTCAGAAGAAGACTGCCTCATCTCTCTCCTGCAGAGTGGAGTGGCTTTGGGGTTTCAAACTCCCAACCTTCTGTTTGGGATGCAAGCTAACCACTGCACAGCAAGCCTGGGGGTTGCTGGGATTGTAAACGTTCCTTGCTCTGTGGTCTTCAGGGGGGAGAACGATGAGGCTTTCAACCCCAGTGCAGAGGTACAGGCTTGGAAACCTGCAGGGGCAACTCTCCCCTGCCCTAGACGGTTGCTAATGAGTTGGCCTCTCATCAATGACAATGAGCTTGGAGGTCTGCATGGTCTTTAGAGAGGGCCTATCTTTCCCCTGTGTTGACTTGCTCATATCTGAGCCTAATCTGCTCTTTTTATATCTTAAAAGTGATTAGGCTGATAGCACTCATTAACATAACAAACCGTATTCCCCAGTGGGAGCATATCTGCCGGTTAAGAACCCGACACTTTGGGGGCACACCACCCCTAACAGCTCCCAGCTGCTTATACAAGTATAGATTTATATTTATGAAATATAAATTCATTGCAAAATATGTAAACTCTTTGTGAAAGGAACCTCTCAAAGACTTCTACTTAAAAACAATCTGAGGAGCATAGTATAACTTAGAGAGTAACTCCATGACATATATCCATGAATTTTATCTGTCCAAAATGCTACGAGTTTGAATTGGCTTCCTCTTCCTCCCTACCTATTATATCCAACTGGCTATACTGTTTATTCAAACAAAGCAACCGGGTTGGGGAGGGGGGGCGGGTGGCCGTGCAGGGGAGCAAGGGGCTAGGAATTGTCAAACTCTCCAAAACAAAGAAACTCCCAGCCATCAGGGCCAACCCTGACTCAAAGTAGTCCTACAGGGCAGGGTTTCTGAGCTGATCTCTCTGGACAGGAATAGAAAGCCTCATCTTTCTTCTACGAGCAGCCGGTAATTTCCAACTACTGAGCTTGTCTGATCAACACGTAAGCATGATGCTACCAGGTCACTATCTTCAAATCCTAGGTATATCAATAAAATTAAAGCAACATATTTTTAGCATCATCAGATAATTTAAAATCTTTAGCAACATTGGAGGCAGCAGATAATCTACAGAAAAGTCTCTGGCTCTGGTCCAAGGAGAAGTAGGGCCAGAGTGTGACATGGATTCACTCAGTTCATGGAGTCGCCAGCCACCATGGCCTCTTGGGGCCTTTGTTTAGCATACAGAGGATCAGGAAACACAGGTCAATTGAACAAAGCTCTCCTGTGGCTCCCACAGAGGCTACCCTCTGCCTCCAAGCACTTGCTTTTCCCTCCACTCTCAATGCCAGCTAACCTTCCCCAGTTACAACTTCACCCACCTCAGGACACCGACACATGCGGGACACTGATGACTGGCATCCTGAAAATACACCTTTCCTTATGAACAGATGATGCCACACCTGGGTGTCACCGTGGAAGACAACTGAACTCAGACCTGAGAGGAGAGGAAGCTAAAGGAGATGCCAGGGCTGCGTGCCACGTCTGCATGATGTCATCCTCATGTGAATCCTCACTTTCGTTTCTCTTTAAAAAGGAACCATTTTTCAAAAGCATTTATAGATAAGGAATGCCATTCTAAAGAAAGAAAGAAATGAGAAAAATCTCCGAGCTTGGATTACTTCAGAGCATGAGATAACCTAGAAATGTTCCTGTGTACATGAATGTGTCCCCCTGTGTGTGTCGAGATGTACACAGGTGTAGATATATATGCACTTATTGGGAGTCCTGGAAAAGTTGCAGGAGGCCTGGCATGTTGGGAGAATCTACGAGCACTGGAAGGTTCTGAGTAGGTAATACTCCATGTTGTAAACTGCTCATGCAGCAGGATGGAGGCAAAGGCATCGCCTGGCCACCGGCTGTTCCTGACTCTGGGAAAATGAAAATACAGCATCTCTGCACCTGTTCACCTGATGGTGAAGGAAGGAAAAGCCATTACCGAGTGACAGCAGACAAAAAACCAAAATCCATTTCAGCAACTCATCCCACTGCTGGTGATTAATCTCACACTCCCACAGCCTGATGCACATTAACCAGATAATTAATAATTTCTTTAGGGATTCCGGCTCGGCAACTGTTTTATCAACCTGCACAGCATTAGGAGGGAGATGCTGCATTTGTGATCAAACGTCTGGAACTGGGAAAGGGTTATACAGGCACAGCCAGGGCTTTGCAGCAATTTGTGAGCCGACTTCAAAATGAAAAAGTGTAGTGTGAGCAGTCTAACCTGATTTTTAGCACCACAGTTGGCTAGCCTGAACAGGTACGGAATACCTCCTTCTTTTACCCCCTTCACTAAATAATCAAGTCTTCTTGACCCACTCCCCTCACCTGCCAGAAGACCCCTTTGTATTGTGACATTCCACCAAAGTAACACATGGGTGCCTACTTCAAAAACCAAACTCAGTGTTATCAAGTTGACTCCAACCCATACCACACACACAACATATGATGTGATCAGTTACATATTAGGCTGATAACCACAAGATCAGCAGTTCAACCCTACCAGCTGCTCCACCAGAGAAAGATGGAGCTCTCTGCCCCCATGAAGATTGATGGTCTCAGAAACCCAAGACACCTTTCTGCCCTGCCCTATGTGGTAACAATAAGTCAGACTCTATCATGGTGACACACACACGACGTGGTGTAGTGGGATGGATACTCACCAGCTGAGTATAAGGCTATCTGCTCAGAAAGAATTACAGCCTCAGAAACTCTGTTATAGGAACATTATGGAAGCCATTGGGATTTTTGGACACAAAAGGCAATAAACCAGACACACGTTGACTCTCAAATGCCTCTGTGTAAAGAGTGCATCATTGGAGAGCCCCCTCAGATCAAAAGTTTCCAGTGAGTGTTTGATCACAATGCCAATTACTGCACATCTAGCTCTTGTGCCTGGCCCACATCTAGCAACAGAGGGAAAGCACAAAGACTCGGCCACCCCTTCAGAGCCGCCTGTGCAAAGGTCTTCATCTCCTCTTGCATCGAGCTTGTTCCACAGGGAGATTCCAAAAACCTTTTTGAACATATTTTTATTAAGATTTTAAGGCTGTGAAAAAAATCCCTTGGAGAATAATAAATCACAAGGATGGCTATTAAAAAGGCTTACCATTAAAATGCCAACTTACTCATTTTCTCTTCTAATGAGAAAAACACTTCATTGAAAATATTGTTAGAAATATTCTCTTAACTCTATTAAGAGTATAATTTGGATGAGAAAAAAATGTCAGAGAGGAACCCATCCTTGTGAAAAATCACAGTGGACTTAACAGGCTTGGATTCAGGCCGGCCCCAGTTATGGTCACAGTTGGGTTTTAGCTTTATACCCTCCCATTTTCCAGCAAGATGCTATAACTGCAGCCAGATGACGTCCTCCCTAGGTTTTACCATGGGAGTGTTCATCAGTGTGACTATCAGTCTGTGTCCTAAGGAGAGATTCCTCTTAGATTGCAACTCCAGGATGAACCGGGTTGCTCCTAAGGGTTGATAATATAAAACCCCAAGCAAACTCTCTGGCATCGATGGAGCAGATTGCAATTCCCAGGGACCCTATTGGGTAGAATCTAACTGCCCCCTTTGGGGTTTTCGGACTTGACACCATGATAGGGCATACCATCTCCTCTTTCTCCCAGCAAGTAGTTGGTGGGTATGAACTGCTGGCCTTCTGGTAGACCGACTTTGCCACCAGGGCTCCTTGTTGATAATGTGAGACAAGGCAAAAACTCAGGACAGAGAGTGATTGGGTGAGGTGGAAGCTAACAGACAAGCCAGCCGTTTCTTTCTAGCACATACACACCATCATATGACTGGCCTCTCTTCCTACCCCAAATGCAGGCTTCCTAGAACAGCCTGCTCTTCCTTCCGCCCTTGTTTCTGGATAACTTTATTGTTTGTGCCATGTCCCTTGATGATCCGAGTGTTAAGCACTTGATTGGTAATGTCAGTCAGTATGGTTCAAACCAACCCAATGGCACTTGGGAAGGGGTTTGAAAGGTCAGTGCCTTCAAATAGTATAGAGCAGTTCATCTTGGTGCACACAGGAGCAAAGTTCTGATTTGAAACCCTAAAGGCACCATGATACAGAGTCAAGTCAACTAGTGGTCAACTGGTAGGAGGATTTGGGAGTTTACTTGATTCAGTTGGGTTTTCCTGGGTGCAATGAATACTAACGGTATGTATCTTTGGGGAAAAAACAAACAGGGTCTATCCCTGGTAGCATAGATTCATTTTCTGATTTGAGTTGGGCTCTCGGTAGAATACAAATTCCATAGGCACATTACAAAGGGGGCAGAATCTTAGACAAAACAGCAACACATGAAAAGAAAACCCAATTGTTTTGATTGCTACCGACCATTTTGGACCAAAGCTTCCCATGTCACATGTCCCTTGCCCTCTGCTTTTGGTGTTGATAAGGCAGAAAGTTTCAGCAATCTTCTTTTTGTAGATAATGAAAATGAGACACAGGCTCCTGGATCTCACAGAAACTTCTCGGACACATTTTATCTCTATCTGGAGTGAGCATTTTATTCCACTACCATGGTGATTCAATGAGATGATGTATGCAAAAAAAACGACATTAATTTTCAAGGCATTGATAGCTGTGATCCACATACACAAAAACTCATTTGGACCAATTACTCCACAACCTATGCCTCAACCATGTGTGAGAAGGAAAGAACATAGGAAATCACGCTCTAGTATAAGTTGTCAAGCCACACTACCATAGATGGCACCCGGTCCCAATGGGCAAAAACTCTGCTCTCAGAGCTGACATGAAAGTTAACCTATGTACCCTGTGAAGATGAGGGTCTTACACAACTCATCTTTTACTCCCAAGAACCAAGCACAGTGTCTACCCTAGGCCATCAATAAATGTAGGGAGAACACCTATCTGTTGAACCGGAGACGTGATTAAGTGGGAAAGTCTTGATCTGCTACAGGCTTGTTTCAAGCATGAAACAAAGCTGTCACTATACAAAACAGCAGAGGAAAGAAAAAGGAAACAAAACACAAACACGAGCAAAACCAGTAACAAAATCCTCCAAAACACATACACACCATTGGATTTAGAGTCACAAAATCTCATTTAAATTCCTGTTTGTTTGCTTATTTATTTGATTTTATTTTAGCTATGTGACCTTACGGGGTTCATCTCAGTCATCTAGAGTGGCTTTCCTCATTAGAATTAATAGGGTGATAACTCTAATTTTATTGTGCCATTGTGAGGAATGAGCTATTACAAATAAAAGGAAGCTTTGTGAAAGTATAAAACACTACAAAAAGTTGTGATTTATTATTATTCTATTGCCAAGGAATGAAAAGGCCCAGATAAAACAAGCACACTTGCGCGCGCGAGCACACACACATGGAAGTTGTAGATTTTTCCTCTTCTCTCCTTAATGGCTTTATTCCAAAGAAAACTAAACCAAGATCCTGACAAACTAGAGATAGTATTTTAAAATAACTACACACCATCTCAGCCACTAATTATTTTTAGGATTTTACTATATGCAGCTAATTGAAAATGTTCCGTCTTTTCCATTCATTAGTTTTATTACAAGCACTCCAATGAATTAAAGAAGAATCCGTCATCACTACCTTCCTTGAAACTTTCCCTTTATTATCACAAAGGCCTTGACCTTACAAAAGCAATTCACATTAATTCAGCACAAGTCACAGGACTGGACAGAGGATGAAAATTTGGCATTTCTAATAAATAGGATGCCACCGAATGGGTTTGACAGAACACTATTATATTCTGAATGTGAGGAACTGGAGCAGTCAATGCTTTCCTTGTTATGGGGAGGTGCCCTGTACATTGCTGACTATAGTGAGACTCTATCTGAAATCGAGTACTTCTTAAGAGGATTTTTACTTCATGGGGAACAAGGCCAGACACAGTTAAAAGACACACTGGTGGTGTCATGGCTTAAGCACCAGGCTGTCTTTGGTTTGAATTCCCCCAGTCATTCATAGGAAAAAGGAAACTGTCTGTTGCTCCCATGAAGACTTCTACTCTATGGGCAGATGTATTCTCCCATGAAATTCCTAGAGTCAGAATGTGCTCCATAGCAAGTGGGGATTATTGGGTTTATGCATTTGCATAGATTGGGTTCCCCATCCAAAAAAAAGATAAACCACAAAGATCACCAGTAAGATAGCTATGATACTGTAGGCCAATGTGTACATATTTCAGAAATCTATGTGCAGACACAAGTCACGATCTAAGCCAACACAGATGGCAGTGTTAGCCAAGTCTTGCTTTTGTTTATCAGCAGCGACCATTTCAATCTTTCTGCTAAGTTGATTCCAACTCAGAGGAACTCTGGGAGAGAGGGTGGAATTCACCCAATGGGCTTCTCAGATCGCCACTCTATAGCAGTAAAAGCCAAGTCTTTCTGCCATGGAGCAGCTTGAGTTTGCAAACTGCCATAATAAGGACCTACCCTGTTGCCAGGGCATCTTCAGTAACCTTTTAGTGAGAGTGTTTTTTTTTAAGTACAGTGTGATTCACACACATGTATTCAGTATCTACTTAATCACGAAACATCTTCTCATCACATCTTTTCTGCTCAGCATGGTCTTTTAATCTTTGTTTTCAGCATGGGAAAAGTGGATTTGTTAAGTCTGAGGCCTTTATGATTTCAAACCAAACATTGTCTGCACCCATTTGTACTGAAAAACACATGGAGGATTCATATGTCTCTCTATTGAAGGTAACCTCTCTTAAATTTCTCTCTTCCCAAACACGGTTGCCATTAGTCTATTTACCATAGTCACCAAAGCAGAATAACATTCAAGCACAAGTTATCCATTGCATATTTGGTTATGTACTATTGATGCTACTGTAATGATTATTAAAACTCATAAAGTGAGCACATATGAAATTCTGCAACATATATATATATATATATGTAGCCTACATATTCAGTTTTAAAAATCTTATCAAATGGGAGCATGTAGACTGCATGTTTATGCATATACATTCATAATTAATGTTTTATAAATGTTTTACAATGTTCCACATGATCTGTTGATTATAGCTTGGAAGTGCGCTGAACAACTCCCTAATAGTACAGGGTCTGATATCTTTTACTAAGATGAATATAAACAGCCTGCTCCATCAACCTCAAAGGGAGTGTGACTATCAAATTATACAATACCCAACACAAGTACTCTATGATGCAGACTCTATACTCTCTGGGCTTGCTGTTAGCTACCTTAAGTGAAACAGAACCAATAGGGACCCCATGTCCAAAGAATGAAATGTTTTTTGGTCCTGTATGATTTCCATGATCAGTTATGGACCAGCTGATGGTTATCCACATGGCTTTCACTGACCATTTTATGGATGCCGATCAGCAGCCTTTCTTCGTCTGGAAGCCCCACTGAAACCTGCTGAAGCCTGTTCAACATTATAGTGAAACATAAGGATCCGTTGGCAGGTGATGTTGTGCATGAAGTGTACTAGCAGAAATCAAACCCAGGCTTCCTGCGTCTAAGGTACGAATTCTACCCCTCAGCCTTCATGGCCCTTCTACTTGGTGCAAGTCCTTGTTGTTTGTGAGAACTATAAACTGCAATGACACTGTGAGACTTTCACTATCATTATAACTAACGCAGCAATTATATTGTTTCCACTTATTAAAATGACTTTGAAAGATTATTTCCTGAGGAATTAGGAAGAGGAAAAAATACCTGATCACACACTGGGAGAAGGTTGGGACTTTCTAATTCAGTACAGATTTACAGCCTCAGGAACCCACAGGGGAAGTTCGACCCAGTCCTTAGGGCTGCTATGAGCCAACCAACTCCATGGCAGTGAGTGAGAGCAGCAAACTACATTGTATATGCAAATAGAAATGACTACGTGGGAAGTGTTTTTGTTTTAAGCTTATTCCAGTAAGTCTTTGTGATACAGACATTTACTCACTTTAGCTCTTTTACTCAATTTCCACCAAACATCTGATAGGACCATGCATACTGGGTGCATCCTCATTTAGTGATTGTCTTGGGCAAGAGAAGGTGGTGGTGGGGGGGTGGGGGGTGAGGGAGGGAGGAATCCTAATAGTATATGCTTCATTTGTGAGTGATTATTAACAGGGTTAATTATGATCACAAAACCATGGAACTTTAATAATCTTTCTGGGTAGGAAAGGAACTATCAGGGCTGAGCCCCGGTGGTGTAGTGGGTTGAGTGCGGAACTGCAGCCCACAGGCCTGACGGTTCAAATCCAGTGGTGGCTGTCCAGGAGCAAGGCTGGGTAGCTCCCACGACCACCAGAGGGCAGTGATGGCCTCCCCCCAAATGGTGAAGTGGAAATGAACCATCACCAAAGCAGAAGGGGTGGGTATCTCACTACAATCACTGAGGAGAGCCAGGAGCAGAGCACAACATTTGGACCCTCAGATTCCTGCATGTGGAAGCTCCTAGATCCAGGACACTTGAAGCTGTGTCACCAGAAAATGGCAGCAGCAGAGCCCCATCTTATGGTCCGTGGAGTGAGTACAGCCGAGTGCCTGAGGCAGAGGGCTTGCTTGTGAAGTGGGTGCCTCCACCCACTTAATCTGGGACATGAGGACAGCTGCCCACAGAGAAGTGCTGAGTATCTTTGGGCTGAGGTTTGTGGAAGAGAGAGATGCCTGTAGGCCAGGGCATTTATGAACAATGCTAAAATAATTCTGTAACATTGTTTGAGCAGGGCAGAGGCCAGACCAAGGGTACCAGAAAGGCCCACCAGCAGACATAAGAAAAAAAACTATATCCTGAGTGTTCCTGAACCTAAGCAGCAACCTGCTAACATGCCCCCAAATACAGAATACTGTCCAGGGGTTCTATGCGGTTTTTGTGTGAAACATGTGAATGCAACAGCAAAGCAGGGTGTGCGCTGGGAAGCCCGGTGATGTCAGATTTGATAAGAAGGGTAGAGGCATGCTTGCACCCTTCCTCCAAGGAATGGGTCTTGGGCTGATGTTGAATTTGAGTCTTTTGTCCCTAATGAAACCAGGGGACCTCAGACAGCACTTCCTTGCCGTTTATACAGCCTTAATCCAGACCAATATATTTCAAATTATTTTTGAAAATCACATTAGCTGCCTCTTTTATTCCTATGGTAGTTTCCTGTATTGTGATACTCTGGGCTCTGCTGTCATAGAGAATAAAATGAATCAGTTAGTGGACAAAAGCATGGGTTCTAATCCCAGCTCTGACCCAGGGGATTAATAAACATATTTATAACATTTCCCAAAGAAGAAAATCATCATGTTTTTCTTCATATAAGCAGCAGTCTATCCATATGTCTACTTGGCCTGGGTCTAACTGTGCCTTTTTAATATTGATGGCTATCGGAGCTTCATTACACAAATAAAAATAAAACACTATTTACCAAGATGCTCACTCTTTCTCCATTGCAACTTCAACACATCTCTGAGAGGTCATTTCTCAAGCCATTAGTGGTCCTGCAATTTTCTGAAACTGTCAGCCTTTCTCAGGAATGCGCACGTAAAATGTGTTTGTATGAAAAAGAGCTTTGACCACGTAAACACTTCTGTCAGCTCAGAACACCAAAAATCTGAATTGCACAATTTCCCAAAGGGCTGCCTTAGCTCTCAGTGCAAATGACTTGCCCTCATGCACATGAACTCTTGAGCTTTCCCATGCCAAAGTGCCTGGTACTCAGTGGAACCTTTTGGCAATGCCCAAAGGTGAATGGGCTACCTGCCCAGTGCTAGTGCTCCAGTGCAGTCCATCAGTCTCTGGTCCCCATAAACACCACCTGCCTGAAGAGCTGCCACTGATTCAATTACGTCCCAACCAACTGTATCTCCAAGTCCAAGTCCATGTACCCATGACTGTGGCCTCACTTAGGGAGATAGGATTTTCCTTTGAAGTTACTGTCAGATTAAGTTCATGAGTTTCGATCAGTTGGGGGGGGGGGTGTGATTCTAATGCTGTCTGACTCACTCACTGCCATTCTGACTCATAGTGATCCTGAAGGACACAGTAGAACTGCTCCTGTAGGGTTCCACTTCTTGTCTGACGCCCTCAGAAAAGCTGATGGATTCAACCTGCTGACCTTGTGGTGAACAGCCGATGCATAACAACTTTGCCATCAAGGATCACTATCTGACTCAAACCAAACCAGACTCTCAGCCAACAAGTCCATTCTGACTCACAAAGACCCTACGGGACAGGGTGGACCTGCCTGTGAGCTTCCGAGACCGCTACTCTTTACAGGGGCAGTAAGCGCTATCTTTCTGCCTCCGAGCGGCTGATAGCTTTGAACTGCTCGCTCGTGGTTAGTAGTCCAACCCATGACCATCAGGTCACTGATCTCTTGACTAATGCCCTATACAAAAAGAGTAGACAGAGACAAAATTACACACACAAGAAAAGATGTCACATGAAAAGATATCTAGCTACAAATCAGCACATGCAAACAAAACAAAATGAGCACCCCAACATCAACAATATCCCAAGGCTACCAAAAGCTGGACTCGACAAGGAAGGGTCTCCCCTCCAGATCAAATAGGGATTGGTCCCGCCAACACACCGAGTTTGAGTTTGGCATTGCTCATAAAGGAAATTCTGGTGGTGTACTGTGCTGCACATTGGGCTCTTCTGCCCAAGTCCAGCAAGTCAGCCCCACCGGTCACTCCTCAGGAGACAGATTCGACTTTCTCCTCTCACAGAGTTACAGGTTGGGCAACTTACAAGGGCAGTTGGACCTTGTCCAGTGCAGTCATTTCTTTGTTGGAATCGACTCAACAGCAGTGTGTTTTTGTGTGTGTTTTTAGCACCTCCCAGTCTCTGCGGGGTTGGGAGACACATCTTTTCCTTAAAGCCACCTACTCATGGCATTTGCATTTCAGCACACCAGATAAAGAAGCCAGTCCTGATGGGGTAGTGATGACACATTGTGTTGGGTTCCACCTGGTCGGCAGTTCGAAACCACCCAGCAGCACTGAGGGAGAAAGACTGGGCTTGCTACTCCTGTAAACAATTATCCTTTCAGAGACCCAGAGGGGGGTGCTAGGAATCAGCATTGACTCGATGGTAGTCAATTAAGAAGACAGCACCTTTCCCTCTTTGAAAGCCTCTTTCCTGACCTTATTTAGAAGTTCTCCAAACCAAAGAATAGGTCAAGCGCAACTCAGAAGCCCTCAGGTTTAAGAAAACATTCAGACAGGGACAGCAATTTGCTTTCCAGCACTGCTTTCTAAATCTTTGCACAATGACTCAAATGAACGTTGCAGAGATTGATGGGGGAACCAAATTCATTTCCAGTGTGTGGAAAAAAGTATAATATTCTCAAGTTCCCCTCAGCAAAATGCAAGTCTTCTTAGAAGCTCTCCCATTAGCTCAATGTCTCTTGATGATGTTCCTGGAGACTGTTCCAACTTCCCAGAGAGCTGCAGTGGGAAGTCTGTCAGTAATGGTTGTTCAGGATGTAGCCTTGGAAGTAGACAGGGAAGAGAAAGTAATGCATCCTCATGTCCTACCTCAGACACCATGCCCAGTGGCCAGGCCTCTCCTCTTCCTTTCATCCTTCCTTAGCTTGAAAATGTCAAATTTCACAAGCTTTGAAAACCTTCAGGGGAAGCAGTCTTACAACCAATTATTCTTAAGGAGGTCTTAGGTGTGGTACAAAAGAAGGAAGAGAAAGGTCTCTCTATTCTTCTCTCCCAGGGCTCTTTCAATGTGCAAATGACATTAGCATGAATGTGAACCAATCTATCCTCCAATTCCAGACAGTCAACATAGCGTTGACCAACCTGGAAATGATTGCAAAGAGAAATGTGAGCTACTGCCCTCGTGTTATACGCACAGGAGCAGAGATAGGGCTACTCTAGAGCGAGTCTCTAGAGGGTTAGGAAAGCTAATGTTGTTAAACTGGTATCATAATAATGCTGAGAAAACAACATAGTACTTGACTGTTTCCATAAGTCAGAGACTTGCGGGTGGGCTGTGAATGAGAGGACCACATGCCCCGTCCCACACACGTTGCCAACACAAGCTTCCTAAGGCAATGCCATGATGGTGGTAGGCCATATGAGAGTTCATATCCAATGCCAGAGGATCTGGGGAACTCTTCATCAAGGTAGGAGAAGGGTTGGTTTTCTGCGTATCATGCATTTTTGAACTTTTAGCCATGTGTGATGGCACACACATACATGCCTGCTCCTACCCCTTCCTCTTCCCCTTCCTCCAGTTCCCCTTCTCTTTCAGCTTCAATTCAAGCATGAACCTTTGATGGAACGTTTTCGCTCCTCATCAGAATGGAAAGAATGTGCTCCTGAGAAGCAATTGAGTTGAGAGAATAAAAAGGATGACATCACTTCAAACGTGGATTTGCCAGAAAAATAACCCTTTCAAGTGCTCCCCTGTGTTATCAGCCAGGGACCCTCAACTCTCTCTGACCGCTGCATGCTGTCCCTGTTTCATATCTTTTGATCACCGTTTGTTTTATGTCACCATTCATAACATCCCTTTGGGGTCTACGTGTGTGTTGCTCTTATGTACGTTCTAAAGCTTCCGTCCATGTCCACTTGATGAACTCCCAAGTGGAAGAGAGGAAGTCAATAGCATCTGCTATGAGCTCAATGATTCTAAATAAAGTCAATACAAATATATATATAGCATTTTCCCAGGAAGAAATGTACTAAAGGGAATGTGTGGTCATCTACATGCATACACGCTCAGTTACAACATACTACGAGGTTCATGTTGCAAGAAGGTCTTAGGCCAGCCATGTCTTATTACCTCTGCATTTTAAAGCACAGAGACTTACTACTCCTTTCTGTCAAATGTAGATCATTTTGAGATATGTTCCAATATATACAGGGATCGCCCCTACATATCTCCATCTGCCTTCTCATGAGCAGACGCATATTAGTGTCAGATTAACCTGGTTCAAATCCATCTCAGGCACTATCTTGGTCTCCTTTTGCTTAGTCACCCCAAATTCAGTACCTTTAAAAAATATAAAACACTGCATTTTCTCACTTCAGTTCTCCATCTGAACTGGGCTCTGCAGGTTGGTCTTTGGCTGACTCTACTGGTAGTCAGACACACTGTTGGCTTCTTCTGGCAGCAGGATCAGCTGGGATGCTCGCTGGTCTTCACTCGTCACATAATCTTTGAGTCTCTACCATGCCAGATGCTCTCACCAGGAGATTTCACCAACATGGTCTCCTCAGTAGGCTACCTGTCCATTTGATCTGGTGAGTCAGGGTCTTTTAAGACCACAAAGTAGAATTTGCATCAGGCCTCTTTAAGTGTTAGGCCCAGAACTGGCACAGTGTGTTTTCTCCCACAATGTACAAATTAAAGTGAGTCTGTATTTGAGCCAGGCAAAATCTAGGATAGGAACCACCCCCAAGTATGAATAGAGGAAACATGCTTCCATGTGGTAGAATACTGCCCCATTGGATGCCTCACTTAATCTCTCCATACCTCAGTGTTCTCCTTGCTAAAAGGGAATGGATGCAGTAAGAAGTCCTTTTGATGGAGGTCTATCAACTCAAAAAGATAATGAGCATGGAATGGTTAGCCCAGTGACTAACACATAGTAAACAGTCAGTTGTACACATTCCAAAGTCCTTGGATACTGAGAAATGCCCTTCCCTTCCCTGAAATCCCTTTTGGGAGGGCAGAGAGCTCAGTTCATGCTAGCCATCTGAGAAATTGTCCCTATGTCTAGCATAGGGCTGGTATTTAGCAAGCGTTCAGTCAGATGTGCTTGCTGATTAATTATATGACTAAATGAACTGGCGTACACTGTCTCCATCAACTTACTCCCACAACACATGGACAGATTGAGTGATTTCACAAGATGTTCTTATACGCAAATGAAAAGTTATCAAATTCAATGTCGAGCAATCAGAGCAGTCTGGAGTTCATCTTCACCTCTCTTTAAATATAGTATATATCGCAAATTCCAAAAAAATATTTTGCCAGATTTCCAAGGCCTCAATTTTAAAACTCAGGCATGCTATAAGAAATATGTAATCCATATGTCTATGATTCATTTTTACCCAGTTCATCAAAATGCCGTTTTTGTATTAAATGTCAAAATGCCTTTTATGTCTTTATTTATGAGCCTTTTAAAGTTGTTCTTTTTAAATGATGGTGGAACATGTTTTGCCAAATTTAAAATCTACAAAGCCACTTGTAATTCAGCTCCAAACATTGGCTTCTGAGAGATCATGCATCTTATTTACCCCTGGGAAAATTCAAGTTTTCAGATTTAGACTTTTAAAGTTGGTTTCATCTATTCAAAAATCCTGTTATCTTTCATTTTAAAGATAGTGAGAAATGCAACCAGAATGGGTACATGGAGAATCAGGAAAACCAATACATGGCCCAGAGCTTGGCTTCCACACAAATGCTGTGCTGTCTCTATCAGCTCATTCTAACTCAGCTCTGTCTCCTGGTGAATAAAAACAAGCCAAAAATACGAGACTGCTATTTACTCCTGATTTGTGCAGATAAAATGAAGAGCCTCTTTCTCTCTCTACAACTCTAGAGCATGCACATAGGTATATTAAATGTGTATCACACTTCTGACAGTGAAAATTAATCACCAGGATTAACTTCTGTCTTTTCTTGACTATTATTTTTAATGCTTCCTTCCTCATGTTAAAGTTTTTTTTTTAACCATGATCTAATAAGAACTCTCTCTAATTCAAATTTCTATGATCAGCTAGTTGCAACTTGAATAAAAATGATAGATACAGTAGAGCAAGGCATTACTTCATATGCAGAATAATCTATAAAACTCAGTGCTAGATAAAGTACAGGAGCACAATCTTTGAAAATTACCACCACTCTGAGAATCTGTCTTACAGAGGAACCTTGCATGTTATGGTAATGTTAAAAACTCCACACCCCTGTTTTTCTTTTTCTTTTTCTTTATTTTTTTTTGGGGGGGACATCACTGCCCTCAGGTGGTGGGAGTAGGAGGCCCAGTCTTTGCTCCATGGAGCTGGAATCGAACCTCCATCCCAGTGGGCCGCAGTCCCGCGCACAAACACTACGCCACCGAGGCTCAGCCCCCACCACCGGGGTTCAGCTCCACCCCTGTTTTTCAAATATCTGCATGGCCATGTTTGGTGGACCAGTTTCAGGGGAGCTTTCACAATAGGACAGTCTGGGAAGAAAAACCTGGATATCTATTTCCCAAAGAAAGAAACAAACAAAAAACCCTTATGGATCATAACAGATTGCTGGCCAACATAGTGCTAGAGGATAAGCCCCCTATGTTAGAAGACCCTTCAAATGCACCTTTCGTGTCTTTATTTATCAGCCTTTGAAACACACTATTTTCAAATGATAGTAGAACATGTTTTGCCAAATTTACAATCTCCAAAGCCATCTCCCCCTCAGTTCTAAGCCTGGCCAGGACGTGGACCAAGACATACTGATCACTATGCGGCGGCTGGTAAGCAGGCAACCTTCTGTTCAGTTATGTATAATGTCATCCTAAGTCAAAGCTACGTTAACAGCAGCCATTAACAGGAACGGTATTTGAAACCCCCGAACATGAAAGCCAAGCTAAAGCCTGTGGCAACCCAGTTCAATGCAGAGCTTTAACTTAGTCAATAAGATGAAGATAATGAAGCTTACATTACCTCCACCATAGCCTTATGGCTATTGATCAATAATATTAACGAGAGATGATACTCGTGATAAGGAAATACTTACTACCAACTGCTATGTTTATTTTTATCCTCGCCTCCAAGATAAACTCCTGCACATTCACTCTTCTCTAATGTTTCCATTTCAGAGTAAAGGCATTGCTATCTAACTACAAGGTGGGTTCCATGGGAAATCAGCCTGCCCAAACTTTAGAAGATCCCAAACGTGAGTCCCACCTCTCCTTGCTTATTTCCCCTATTTCCATATTCTTACTAATTCCAAGTCACTGCTGAGCAAAGGACACCAATCTGTCCCTTAAAGAAGAATGAGTTATCCACAGGTTATCTTGATTTTTTTAAATCCTCATCTTATCAAGATGTTAGCCATGTGAGGAGAAGCTCTTCTGGATTTGAACTGAGAAACATAGCATTTCAAAGCTTTTGACAAGCAAGCCAATCACACAGAACCCCTATGTTTGAAATGAAAACCAGCTCTGAAATTTGAACACCAACTTGTATAAATTCGTTGCTAAGTAACAATGTTTTGGAATAAACAAAGGTCGGTCCTTGAAAAAAATTCTAAAAGAGAAGGCATTCCTTCAAAGTATGATTTTCTGTCTATGAAATCCAGGAGAGGTACATCAATGCAGATAGTGATTAGATGAGTAATGATTTAGGGGCACGGCAGGGGAGGTTGGGGGAAAAAGGGGAGCTAACAACAAGGAGTATGAGAGGAAAAATGTTCTGAAGTTGATTGTGGTGGGGATGGCATGACTCTTCTTACTATGAGAAACCATTAAATTGTATCATATATGAAGTAGTTTGAATAAAACTATTTTTTTGAAAAGCAATGAGTATAAAAATGAAGAAACTGTTCTAAAATTGATGGTGGTGATGATTGCAGTACATTAAAACCATTAAGTTATATGGATGTAAATGATATTTCAATAAAACTGTTAAAAGAGATTTTTAAAATAAATAAAGCATGAAAGGGGAAAAAAAAACTGAGA
Source organism: Nesogale talazaci (assembly GCA_004026705.1). NCBI lineage: Eukaryota > Metazoa > Chordata > Mammalia > Afrosoricida > Tenrecidae > Nesogale > Nesogale talazaci. The sequence goes on along the minus strand of PVJH01007135.1, from coordinate 40,093 downwards.
CAATGGGCTAAGACCATAGGTAGGTCCTTCTCTGGCAATCAGACCAGAACCACCCACATTCCACACCCGAATTCATTTTGCACTGAAGAGGAATTTCATGTTTCAATACCATCACAGAGTTGACCTGCCATTGGAATTTTAAGTAGAACCATACTTTTGCTTGGGTCCCTCCCACCTGTCAGTGCATGGTAGTGTAACAAGATAATTACTTCTTTTTATTTCACAAGGCCAGACATTTCAGTGAGACTTCTGCAGACAATGCACAGAGCATCTGATTCTAATTTTGATTCTAATACGTCTAAGACCAACTATCACTGGTACTATCTTTCGTTACTCAGGAAAATAGTGACAGATGCCACACTGTCCTATGAAAAGGTGGGACTACAGCAGAGGAAGACATCAGAAATACATTAGGGAAAAGCGTTGGCAGGAAGCAAGATGAAGTTGTGTCAGTTCATCTGTCCATGCAGCTATGCTTCTTCCATGAAAAATCCGAGACTGAAATGCAGGACCCCATGGAGAAAGAAAACAGAAGTGCCTGGGTTATACGTTGAGCTGTTAACTGTAAATTCATCAGTTGGAAATTATCAGCCACACTGTGGCAGGCTTTTTACTCCCATAAACAGTTATGGGCAGTTTCAGAAACTCACGGGGGACACTCTAGCCTGTCATATGGGGTCTCTGTGAGTCAGCATCCACATGATGACAGAGAGGAGTGATGTTTGACTCATAGAACTCTTGTTCATTGAGTATTGACAATCTGAAGAATGCAGATGCAGAGGCTTCTTTAAAAAGGTATAGCCACAACATCGACAACTCCAGCAAGGGATGACTCCTTCCCCAAATTAAGCAGAGCTATTTTAACATTTTTATTAGATTGCTTCAAAATAACCACCATGGGTTAGAATACCTAGAAAGGAGAGAATTCTTGTTGTGCATGCGTATTTGTATGGATACGTGCCTGCCTATATAGCTGTATATCTGCGTTTGTTTGCCTGAACGTGGCTTTCCACATTCGTTATAAGAATTCATTTAGAGCATTTCAAAGTGCCTAGCCACCTTTCAAACAGCACAATAAAATAGACAACTACTAATGTACAATGAGAACTCTATCCCCTGATGATGTTTTATAGGATTTGGAAAAGAATACCGCAAGGTACGTCAAACAAAAATATGTCTGCAGCTCTAGTCGATAATGTATGTTTTGGAAAGGAACTGCTCACATCTCTGTCTTCCCTGGCTTTGCTGTGGTTTTAGTGCCGTTGAGTCACTTCTGACCCCCAGGGACCCAGTGCACAACAGAATGAGGAACACCGCCTGGGTCTGGGCCAGCCTGGCCATTGTTCTTACATTTGAGCCCCTTGTTACACACACTGTGTCAACCCATCTTGTTGAAGGGTTTCCTCTGTTTTGCTACTGATCCTTTTATAGGGACTGTCTCTCCTGACAACCTGCTCAAAACATGTGAGATTAAGTCTCACCATCCACACTCTTAAGGAGCTTCTGGCTATACTTCTTCCAGGACAGATCTGTTTGATCTCTTGGCAGTCCCCCATACTTTCCCTATTCTTCACCAGCACCACAATTCACTTGCATCAGTTCTTCTTCAGTCTTCCTCATTCAAAGTCCAACTTTCACAGGCATATTTTCAAGGCATGGAAAATATCATGACTTGGGTCAGGTGCACTGTAGTCTTCGAGGTAACATCCTTGTTTTCAACACTTTCAAGAGTTCTTGTTTAGCAGATTTACCTAATGCAGTATGTCTTTTGATATCAACTGTTGCTTTCATGACATTGGGATTTCAATACCCACACAATGAACTGTCCTGGAGCTAGGAGGAAGAGACTAGGAAAGGGAGAGGCAAAGCTTAGAGATAAATGTAATAGGATCTTTCTCAAGGTAGGCCAAGTATGACAGCTCACCCCATCTACTGAATGTACTTTCCATGTTTCAGGTTATAAGTGTGCTGAAGGATGTCTGGTGTCGTGAACAGAAAATGAGATTCGGAAATAGGAAGAACTAGATCCAGATCCTAAATCTGACACCTCCTGGTTAGATGACCTTGAGCAGTCTTGCCTGGTTTAAAGTTTTCTTTATACTCAGCTATCGTACTTATAAATGGAATGTATCCATGCAAATAAAATTCCGAATGATCCAATCATGACATGATTTTTAGTTTGGATGCCCAAAATGTATCAGCTCAACTCTAGATGTCCAAACTGCAGCATTTACAAAGGAAAACATGTCACATTCGCCGGAGCTGATGGTGAAGCAGACATAGGCACCAGGCACCTCTCTCACCGGGAGACAGTGTGCTGTCTTCTTGAGGCGTGAGACAGAGTATTTGGTCTCAATCTGGGTTCTGCTGCTTATCAACATTGGGATTTTTTTTTCTCTTGTCTAACTGGCTTAGTGAACTTGTTCCTCCCCCACTTGGCATTCCATCTATGAACCAAGGGGAATGACACCTCCCTCAGAGGGCTTTAAAATGCAAGTTGGATCCTGTCATTCCTCCGTCTAGAACTCAGAGAGATCCCCCAAGTCCCGTCTAGTCAAAACCCTTTCAGTGATTCCTCCTCCCCACCCCCACACACACTTGCCCATGACTTCTGCATCACTGTCTGGCTTGCTGCTCCGAGAACATTCTAGGTGAACTCCTGCCTTGGACCATCCTGTTTGCTGCATAAAGCTCTTTCCCAGATGCCAACATGGCCACTCCAGCACGTCTTCCAAATCTTTCCCAAATGTCACCTGTCCAGCAGGGACTTTTCTGTATACCTTACCTAGAATTTCCAAACACAGAACACTCTTCTATTAGCTCCCCTGCTTTCTCTTCACCGCCCTTACCATGTTTGCATGTAGTTATGGCTTTTAATTGACCATGTTTATTTCCTGGCTCCTTTCACAGGCAGCAAAGTTATAAAAGGGCAGGGCTTCCTCTCCAGCTTCTCCTGTGTCAACGTCCCCAGAGCAGTGCTGCCTGTGCCCCTCCATAGATATTTACAGAATAAGCAGCTTTGTTGTAAGGTATCAAGTGGCACGCACTTGGTGAAGCACTTAGAGCAGCGCCTGGCACATGACGAGCAGCAGCTATTCGATGGAACAGGACCGGGCTAGCTTTCCCTTTGTTGGACATAAGGACATAAGATGACCATAAGTCAGAGCCTTGCACAGGATCCTAACGACACATTAGTCCTTGAAGCAAGATGACAATCATCAGAATTGGGGGCAAGCATGTGCTCATCATGCTTCATAAAGCTGAGGGGCAAAGGAAAAGAGAACGACCTTCAACAAGATGACCCAGTGACTGCAAACATGGGCTCAAACATAGGAAGGAGTGAGGCGTGCATGGGACTGGGTGCTATTTCCTTCTATTGTCCATAGGGGGTGCTAAGAGTTGGCGCCGATTCCATGGCCTCTAACACAACATATGCTATCAACAATTTGATAAAAATTGAGAGAGTGATACCCCAACAAGCAAAGCTGCCTTTGCATCAGTGCCTTTCCCAGCAACCCTGAGGAACGTTTCTGATTTGTAAATCTCTAGGGAAGCAGAGAGCCTCATTCTCTCACAGAGCAGTTTATGGGTTTGAATGACCAACCTGGTGGAGGGAGAGAGTGATCCTTTAGTGTAACCCCTGACACTGAGAGACCGCTGTTCTCCTGCTGAATCTCATCACATGTTCTCTCTCTCTCTCTCTCTCTCTCTCTCTCCACACCCTTCTTGAGCACCTCAGTGTGTCTGCATCTGTAAACAGATGCAACAATATCCCCTCTCCAGAGGAGGCGGGGGTGAGGTGGGGTGGGGGGTGGGGGTGAGGATAGGAATGACGCTCAGGAGGGCTCCATGTGTCACTGGCTTTACCATCTGAGATGAAATCGACAAAGAATTATCTAAAGCATTTGCTAGGATTGGGAAAAAAAATGTCATCGGATAAACCATTCTGTCTTCTCACATCCGAGGATTTTCCTCCCTACCGAAAAGCATCATCTTTCAGCTGGAGGGTACTCACCCTGCCGAGGATGGTTTCAGCCTCGGCCTTTCTGCCTTCAGGTTGACGTTAAGCAGTAATGAGAGAAAACTCCGTCTGATACTCTCTTGGGGGAAATCTCAGGCTCAAGTTTGTCAGTTGGGGCAAGTAATTCCTTTCATCAGGGCAGAAACATAGAGGAAAGGAGAGAGTGCCGGCCTCCTGTTCATTAACTGGGGAGAATTACTGCGGCAAGAAGGTTAATAATTACACAAGTAATTAACACTCTTTTCATTTTCATACTCTAATCCTATAGTTGCAGGATTTCAACTTTGGTCCCGGCGTCCGAGGAAAGATGAGGGCAGAATGGCAATGAGACCGGTAGGCGTCAGGAGGGGGCTGGGGAGTGGAGGGAGGCCTCCACATTTTCAACCATTTCCTAATGAACTACAGAGTAAGGCCAGAGAACACTGTTGGCCTGAGTTGCTGTCATTGTTAAAACCTTTGCACAGCTTTTAGAGCAGCAAGATTCACACTGTGTGCACCACCTATGCCTTTGACACCCAATCTTGCTTAAGACTCCATCCCCACCCCTCCCTGCCTGAGCAGGGTATATTTGGTGTCTCTGTTTATTAAAGATAACTAATGCCCTAAGTCTTTATTTACTTCTGTTTATTGCTATTTTAGCAAGAGTCACCAGAGAGCCGCTAGGCTTCTGGTCCACTTGGGTTCTTTAATCATGGTTAGTAGGTAAAATCATCTGTGACAACTAATCCAAAAAGCAGATTATATTTATTTTGGCTACAGTGGCTTGCAATTCGTTAAAATCAACAAAGCCTTTTCATTAGCCCCCTGCTGATGTCCTAAAAACAGACATTTCAAAGGTCCCAAAGCACGGAGCTACACATATGCAGCCAAGCTAATTCTGACAGATTCTCAGTGCCATTCTTAACACAAAATCTTATTAAACTAACAAACAAGAAACAGAGCCCCTCTGCTTTCATACAAAGGCTTAATTAACATGCCTCGACTCCAAAATCATAGCCGCAGAGCTTCCTGTGTGTGGAGAAGCAAAACAAACACAGAGAAGCTGTGTCATTAGTTAAGCAAGATTTACCAAAAATTGGGAGGTTTTTATTTTATTATTTTTTAAAATAATGTGGGAAAGGATTAGGAATCAGAACCCTGGTATCTATTTCTACACAGTTCTGCATGGGCACTCTGGCCTTCAGCAGCCTGGATGGTGGGTAACTGTACCGATGGTGGAGTCAGCACATCTACGAGGGACTGAGCGGAGGATCAAGGTCTCATTCCAGGGGATGCCAGAGATTAGAAACAGCTGCTGTCTGTTTTAAGGACATCAGTCCATCAGCATTCCATGTTACCTCCCTGTTCACCCCCAGCTCCCACGCCAACACTGCTGTGTTTTGTTCCCTCCCCTAAGTACATTTCTCTCACTTGCTCCCATTGCCAAGAAGGGCCTCTTTAACAGCGAATTGGATTTGAGGGCTCAAGTGTCAGAAATGGGGGCGTTCCAGGCCAGACGCTCATGGCGGTGACTCAGCCATCAGAGTTCCACCAGGCAGCAGCCATAATTAATGAATGTATCAAAAGGTCTACTCAAGGAGCAAAGAAGGTAGACAATGATTTATGTTTACCTAAGGGGAAGATTATTTAGCTTTGCAAGAGCTTTCAGGAGGAGGAAGCCCAGAAATATGTAGATCTGGAGTGGTACCTCTTAGAGCCTGGAGGGAAATTCAAGGGGTGAGCTAAGCAGACCCAGAAAACAAGGGCAGCGGGACCAGACCAGGCAAGACGCTCTCCCCTCACTGGCATTCCCCCGGCCAGAGCTCTGATTGGAAAGCTGTTGCGATTTGTGCATTTCCATGACTGCTGCTGCAAGGCAATTGCGAGTGTGTCCCCCTAGCATAATCCTGAGTGTTGTCAGGGATGATTACCACATGATACTTCACGGGAGCCTCAATCCTAACATGCAGATTGCCGCCGGGACAGAGGGGAAGCCACGGCAGTCCTTGAGAGGAATGACTCCTCCCCAGGTTCTTAAATACACCTAAGGCTGCCTCAGGGCTGACAAGCCCTGCTCCTCTAGACCAGGCCCTCTGTCCAGCAGCTCCTTCGGCCAACACGGCAGTCTCCTCTGGTTCTATTCTCTCTGTGGGAGAAAATAATAAAATCCAGCCCAGAAGGAAAAGTCCAACAAAGCTGCTGTCCAGCCAGAGTCTCGTCCAGAGGGAAAAGTGAACCACATCTCATACACTAGTGATCACCTTGGCTCTTTATAATGATGGGCGGGGATATTCACCACTATTCTAATGAGGACAGCAGTAGCGCTTTATCATGAAACCTCTTATTGTCAGGATCCCAAGGGTACTGCACTGATAAGGAATAGGTTTCCTTATGGCAGGAAGGCAATGTGACTTGGTCCCATAGTGGAGCAGCAGAAGGTGAGGTGGGAACACCTCCAAGCTCAGTGAGGTCGCCAAGATACTCCCTTCCCCTTGTTCCTCAGCTCTGAGTCAATGGTTCCAACAGGCTCACTGCTATCCTTATGGATACTGACATCCCGCAGCGCTCCCCAGCACACTCCAAAGCTCCCGGCTTTCCTTCTCTATCGTGGTTCTCAACCTGTGGGTCTCGACCCCTTTGGGGAGAGAAAGACTCTCTCACAGGGGTCACCTGACTCATCACAGTAGCAAAATTACAGTTAAAAATTAGTAATGAAAATAATGCCATGGCTTTTTTTCGGGGGCGGGGGACATTCACCAGAGCACGAGACACTAAGGCACTGTATGAAAGGGTTGTGGTATGAGGAAGGTTGAGGACCGCTGCCCTAGAGGCTTAGACACAAGAACATTTTCAGATCAGGTCACTTTTTGTTTGTTTGTTTGTTTGTTTGTTTTTTGGGGGGCATCACTGCCCTCTGGTGGTGTGGGAGCTACCCAGCACTGCTCCTGAGAGCCACCACTGGATTTGAACCACCAAGCCTGCGGGCCGCAGTCCTGCACTCAACCACTTACGCAACTGGGGCTCAGCCCTCAGGTCCCTTTTCTGAGGCACCTCACTGGCTCCACATGCCGTTCTCATGCAAAGAAACAAAGAAGCCACTGGGTGCTGTGACTTCCATGGGATGGCTAAATACCCTTTATGACTGTTGTTATAGACAACACGTGAAGGCAGGCCAGCCAGCAGCAGTGGGCCTGAGGGATATTTCAACCTTAAACCTTCTGAAGCGATTCCCCTACTAAAGAAAGGTCTTCGGTATGGTGTTTGCTCTTCTGTTGGTTCGCTCCTGTTTCTTAAACAGGTTTCCTCTACTCTGGGATTTCTTCTAGGTGAGACTATGGGTCAACCTTTGTGATCCCCTCAGGGCAAAGCCATCTGAACCAACGCATGGGGAAAGGCCACACACACAAGCTCCACCTCTCGCCAGCAGCTCTCAGATCCGGCCCAGGGTTGCTGCAACAAAACCCGTATGAATGGGCCAGTGTTCTCTCACTGGCCAGACCCAAAGAGGCTCCAGGCACTTGGTAGGAAAACAAGCCTCAAAGCTTGGCATCTGTGGATCAGTACATATCTAGAAGGAGCAGAACATCAACCCAAACGAAACGTTCTGCCACGGGTTCAGGGGACTCACAGCGACCCTGTACTGGGGGCTTCCGAGTGACCATAGGGATAAAACAAAGCAAAATAATGTGTTTTTAAATTCTATTTCCCACGACGAACTTTGTGAAGTTCCTTCATGAAACCTCTTGGTGAGACTCTTGGCGAAGGACCAACCTCTCAGAATGACCTAAAGAATGAAAGTCTAGGGTCAAAGAAACAGAAACAGTGTGTTCATGGATGTATTCTGAAAGAGAAGGCTGCTTCGCCACATGCAGCTCTCCTTGTCTGAAAGCCAAAAACACCCGTGGGTCTCACAGCCCTGGACTTGAAGCAGCAGTGAATGGGTGGTTCCTGTTTCTCTGGCAGAAGATGGAAAGGGAAGAGAGTCAACTCACATTATCAAGAGAGAGCGATAAAACGGATTTGATACCCAAGAAAGGATATGCAAAAAATATTATAAATGGCAAATCTTGTTGCCTATATGTGTGTGTGTATACCACAATTAAAGTACACACACATAGGAAAATGAACTAGCCCCTACCCTACCTTTTTGACTGGGAGGAGATCGGCAGACTGTGGTGTGTGATGTTGCACTGACTGCTGGTGTAGAAGCTCAAGACGCTGAAAGAGGCCTATAATGTTCCCCCTGGGGGATCTGAAGGTAGGCGTGTAGGTGACAAAAAACAGTCGGGAGGACTGAGGAAGAGAAGGGAGCTTTCATCTGGTCGAATGAGAAGTGGAGTGCAGGGCGGAATGCAGAATGCAGCCCGCTGTCATGCAGCTCTCTCCCTTGCAAGAAGAATGACTCAACACAGCCCCAATTACTATCTTTCACGGACACTCTGTCTCGCTGGAATACAACTTGTTGGGGGATTAGTGTCTAGAGAGAAATTCTCAAATAAGCTTTTAGTAAAAGACTGGATGCCTAGCTATGGCAACTGCTGCTTTTTAATTCCAAAAGCAATCCAAGCCATAACCCAATAGTTCTGTCCTCTGATAAAAGAGTAAAATCTAATACAGGTCCTGAAGTTTTATAGACACTACTCTTTTTCTAAGTACATGAATAGTGTATACTCGCTTCAAAGGCTCTATTTTTCTCTTTTGTAGCAAAATGGCGAGAGCCGATGGGATCCCAGCGCCTGGGGCAATGTCTCTTTGGGCTTAGAAGCCACCTGCTAATCACCTGCAAGTAATAACAGACTACAGGGGAGGCAGCCCAGAGAAGGCTGCTCACCACACTGAAGGGCAAGGGTTTCGTAGAACCAAAGTGAGGGAGACTTTCTTGGCCTGAGGGAACTCTGCAAATGACCACTGAGGCTCTCCCCAAGGGTGGGTTCAAGGGGCTCAGGAGCAGCCGGGAAAGATCAGAGGCAACTTGAAATGGGCCAACGTGCCAGACTTCTGAAGTAGAATGGAAAAAAAAAAAACCTTCCAAGAGGCTAATTACAATCTCAAGGCCAGCAATAGCTTGGAAAGTTACTTGCTGGGCCTGGAGCCTGGGAGGTGAGCTTGATGGGCATGACCTGGAGCCTGGGAGGTGAGCTTGATGGGCATGGCCCATAGGTAAAGTGACCAGATTTTAAGCGGGACACCATTGACCGGGGGTGGGGGTTCTTGATTAAAAATTTGGTCTAAATGGAACAACAAAAATGTTCGTAGAACACAAAATAGTATTATAATATATTTATTTAATTTTAAAACGCTGCAGGATGTGGGGCAAATTGTTAAAAATTGCGACGTCTGGTCACCTTACCATAGGGGGAGGCTCTCATCAGTTTTCTATCGAGGCATCCCTCCATGCCAATGCCATGCCAGTGCCCTATTGATGTGGCCCAGTATGATGAAGTCGGAAATCAGCTTCAAATCACTGGGAACCCCCAAACCTGACCATTTCTGGTGTCGTATTTTAACCTCAGGGGCAGCAGATGATGCAGAGGGCATTTGAAGCTGAGAAAATTCCAACAGACATTTGAGATAGTTAAGGTTTGTTGTGTCACCCTGGACGATAAACACATGTGGGATTAATTGAAGGGCAGAGAACTAAATGACTCTGCAAGCCTCACCTTGCTAGTTCTCTAGTCTTTTTCTTTCTGATGTGTGAATCAGGGAGGAACTGCCTTAGCCAGTTCCCTGCATCAGCTGGCAAGGCTCACTTCCTGCAAGACATCCCTGGGGAGAAGTTGCATAAGCCTACCCTGATGCAGCCCTGGATGCTCAAGCAGCCATGTGGAGACCCCTGCCAGCGCTGAGATGTTTACACACTCACTGATTTCACTTTCCCCCTGCAGTCAGCACCACTGTGTGTGTTTTGTGAGATGGAAGAGAACTTTGTAAACTGGTGTCAGACCTGTGGGCTAATGTTGGACTTATGGTTTTGAACAGCACTAGGTTGGGATGTTTTCCTAATATTCACTTACTCTTTGTATATAACTCTCTCGTATACATATGTGTTTCTGTGGACTTGTTTCTCTAGTTTACCCAGACTAACACAATATTGCTAAAAGGAAAAGTATTTCACGGCAGGAATGTAGAGGAAGACAAGCATACAGATATGTGAGCAAGTTTGAAAGGCGAATATTGAGCAGACTGGGAAGGTCTTTGGAAACTGTAGGAAGTATTTTAGACATTCCTCTGCCCGTCGCCACATGCCATATGAGAGTTTTTAACCAGATCTCCTACAGCCCTTTCTGAGATGCTATTAGATGGTATAAATCCTAAAGTGGTCCTTTCCACGCCTAACTGCCTTCCCTAGCATGTCATTATCCTCCCATTGTCCTCGAACTCTACCTGATTTTTCCCATCCTCCCTGCCCAACACAGAACATAACCCTCTTACTGCACCCAAATTATTAGGCACTGCATATTTTGTTGGGTATTTTTCCTCTGTACGATGAGATACAACAGCGTTCTCACAGTCAGAGATCCTCTGTCAAGTTCTTATGCAGTCTTTCTGACTCACAGGTCTTCAGAAGAACTTCTCTCTGGCTCCCTTCTCCCTTCGCATGAGTTCTTATCTTTTCCTCCTGCACCTTTGCTCTCTCTGCAAATCCCTCTCCTTTTGCTTCAAGGATTCCCAAATCCCTTTAGAATCCTGATTTCTCATTGGTCATCCAGTGGTAAGGAAGATGTGAATGTAGTTCATTGCCAATTCATGCTGTTAAACTTGAACTTGGCCCTCCACACTAAAAACTCAGCCTCACTGCAATTGATTGATTTGATGCCAACTCACAATGACCTGATGTCACACAGTAGAACAGGCTACTGTTGGTTTCCAAGACGATATATATCTCAACTGAATCTTTTAGGAGCCAAAAGTCTTATCTTTCTCCCAACGAGTGGCTGATGGTTTCAAGTGGGTGACCTTGCAGTGAGTAGTCCAACATGTAGCTTCTTATACCCCCAGGGTTCCTTTTCCCTCCACAATGGAAACCTGTGTGTTACTTTCCTATGCATTTCTGGACTTACTTCCTTCTGTGGCTTATTTAGAACTAGTCTCTCCTCAAAAACTCCTTCCTTTTGAGAAATAGCTTTACATTCTGAAGGCACTTGTCTTTACTGTCTTGTCTGTCCTTGTCTTTACTGTTCATGGGCCAATTTGTACACATGATGTGCTTGATCTTCCAGGAATGTTGCTGGTGACATAGTGGGTTCCACTTTGAGCCGCTTACTTCCAGGTCATTCATTGTGCACAGAAGAAAGGTGATGTGGTCTGTTCCCCTGATGACTTAAAATGACTCAACCCCTCAAAGTATCCCTTGGACTCTGATCTAAAGGGTCATTTTAGGTTAGAATGGACTAGCTGGTGTTAGTAGGTGCCTTTTGTTTTTGGTTTGGTTGTGAGTGCAGAAACAAAAATGGTCAGGTGTGGTTCTTGCCCTCCTAGGAATTCCAACGCCAATTAGGAACTCACAGATACACATTCTATTGTCTTATTTTAAAACAAGTCTTAAAATACGACTAACAAATTTTGCTACCAGAGCTGCTTTGAGCTGCAGGAAGAAGAGGGGGTTTCAGTTGGGTCTGGAAGGACAGGTAAGGGCTTATGGGTGGGACCCCAGACAGAAGGCATTAGAGGTGTGAAATATGTTCAGAAAGTGCAAAATCCTATGGTTGTGTGCTTTTACCTTGAAGCATAGATATGCAGTGACATGGAGAAACTCAAAAGAGTCTGATAGAATTATGCTGTGAGAATTTTACCTGCCAGAACCGAATTCCTTTTTATAAATAGGGAGAATCCATGAGGTTTTTGTGAGAACACTAAGATGTTAAGAGATATTACTCTAGTGTGACCTATAGGGATACAGGAAGGCTTAAAAGCTGAGTGACTGAAGATCAAGTTGAGTTTGGACCATCTGGTCTCAATGTAACCATTAGAAGGCACAGAAATAATAAACACTAAATGCACATTCCTTCTACTATCCAGACACACTAATTTGACTACCTCCCTAATATATTTTAGGGGTAGAATATTTTACCTTTTTTGACTTTTTACCTAGCTTCTTTAATCACATTCTCAAAGTTTTATTTCTCTTCCATTTAAGGTTAGTTTTCTTAAAATAAATATACTTACCATAAATAAATAATGATTCTTCCTGAAAAACATGAAAATTCCAGGAAAAGGTCTATGCTGCTTTTAAAATGGCTTTCCTTCAGTCCATGTGAGAAACAGCCTAGACTACATCAAACTCAGCGACTTTTATTGAAGTCTCCTTGATTTTTCCTTACTGTCTAGTAGACACACCTCCCTGCCCACATCACCTTCACTTTAAGCATGTACTCTGACGTCAATCCCACAGAAAGCCCTGCCACAAATCACTTTCTTCTTCAGCCAGCAGACTGGGGTCCCCTGATCCTCTGGTCTTCTCTCATCGACAGCATTAACCATAAAAAGCAGAAATGCCCCCTTTCTGCAGTTGTCTTCCCAAGTAATCTATGTGAGCCATGTATTCAAGAATCATGCTAAAAACACATGGCTTAGGATAAAACAAATGTTAATTTTCTCTCTTTTTAAGGAGCCCAACCTAAACAAGACAGGTAAGTGTAAAGTCACAAGTAAGAGAAGGAAGGAAGACAGCAAGGACATTTTATTGCTTTTCTATAATTAGTTACTGTTTAAAGGTGAATCCAGGAAGAGGAGTTGGGAAAATGATAACGGAAGGGAAAGCAAAATGGGGGAGAAGAAGGAGCAACTGATTGAAATGATTGACACATAATCATGCAGCCCTCTCCAGGGGAAAGAACAAGAGAAAGCAGGGGAAGGGTGACAGTGGTCAGTGTGAGAGATGAAAATAATAACAATGTACAGTCTACCAGGGGGTTATGAGGGGAGTGGGGAAGAGTTGATACACAGGGCTCAATAGAAAGTAAATATCTAGAAAAGAATGAGAGAAACATATGTACAACATGCCTGATTCAGTTCATGTATGGATTGTGATGAGAGTTGTATGAGGCCGCAATAAAATGACTAAAACAAAAAAAAGTGTTGAAAAGTAAAGATACCTTGCCAGTCGTGGAGTTTTCAGCGACCTCATCTGTACATGAAACCTTGACATGAAGTACAGAAGACCAAAGAAGAATTGAGGCTTTTCAAATATAGTGTTAGCAAAAGTGATTGGATGTACCTAGGTCTTCCAGAAGAATGAACAAATCTGTCTTGAAAGGAGTAAGTCAGCATGAACCTCAGAAGGTCAGACGATGACCCTTCTCCTGCATGTTAGTTAGACATGTTGTTGAGGGTCCAGACTCTGCGGAAGGGTGTCTCTTGTAAGATAGAGGGTCAGTGGAAAAGAAGACACTGTGGGATGAATTGACACAATGACTGCAAAATAGACACAAACAGAAATTATTGTAAAATGAAGTGTCTCTCTCTGTTGAACACGGGACTACTAAGAGGTCAGAACTAACAGAACAACACCCCAAAACAAGAAATCTTTATGGGAAAAACTGCTTCTTTGTTCTTCTACAGATGATTTCACATTTCTAAACCTAGTGTTTGGTCACTGAGCATTTTTATCACCAATTTCCTGGGATGTCTTTTCAGAACTCATAAACTCCATGTAGGCTTGTGCCTAACAAAGGTGTTTGTACTTGTTTTTCCTTCCATAAGGCATAGTCCTTCTCTGTAGCTAATTTTCCAAGTGTATTTAGGTCTCTGATCAGATATCATGGCAGTCCAAAAGAAAAATGACCATGTGAACATAGTTTTGTAGACCAAAGGATATTAGGATACTTATAAAGTTTAAAAGTGCTTAATTAATTATCTGTCATTTAATTCTTAAAATTATAATACAGAGTAAAAGGAAGGAATAGTGTAGAGCCTAAATTGGAAGAATCTGGTTTTCAGAAAGTCATGAATCACAGTAGGTTCCTAACATACATTTGTGGAAACTCTGAGGAAAATAAGGTTCTGAGGATCTCTGTCCACAATAAAGAGATGAGAAGAAAGTGTTTATTAAACAGAGTGCATTGGAGAGATGATCAAAGCGATAAACCTGAACAATTTAAGTCTAGTCGGCTGGTCCCATCTCTGGTTTTCAACATTTTCTGTATTTTTTTTTCATCTTTGGTTTTTTTGTGTGTTCATACTGGGGTCTATCTCAGATGTGTTCTGTTATCTGAAATCATCTTCTTGAAATCGTGTTATGTTTTTCTGGGTTTTTTTTTTTTTGGTATATTAAACCCAAGATTGATAAACCTATAGGGACAGAAGTACAATAAGTTTTTTTTTTTTGGGGTGGGGAGGGTGTTACAGTGGTGGTGGTGTAGGGATACAGGGGCATTGATGTCAGGGATTTCAAGAAGGCAGAGAATGTTTTGGAAGTGTGACAGCAATTGTACAATACTGATTGATGTGATTGAACTGTGGAATGATTTATGTATTAACTCCCAATAAAAAATTACATTCTTACTTAAAACAAGTGAAAAAAAAAGGAAACTATCCAAGTGCATATACGATAAAGGTAGTTAATACTCAATACGAAAGAAATTTTGACAAAGGAGGGAAAGGGGCAAATATATCAATAGAAAAACTGGCAAGAGAATGTCAATTTACAGAAAAATAAAACAAATGACTAATAAAAGCGATATGAGGAAGCTTCAAAAAGTTGATGGAATGAAAAGATGAGGAAATTTTTTGTCAGGATGATGAAATTTTTCAAAAACTTTTTGACGGCTTCTCAAAAAACATTCTCCATTTTAATTAATAATTTTTGTAGTGTAAATCCAAATGACTATATAATAACACTTCTCTATAATAGATTAGCAATAACTGTGAAATTACTGCAATACTCATGCTAGCTGGAAGATGAGCACTCATACAATGTTGGTTGAAGTGTTGCTAACACAATTTTCTGACAATCATATAACAGTTTCTTGTAAAATTTAAATGTAGAACAATTTTGGGTCTGCAATTCTATTCTAGATATCTATCATGTAGAAATAGGAACAGGAGAATGAAAACATTTCTGTAACACTGAGTAAGTACAAAAAAAGGAAAGGGACTAAACTTGCATCTATTAAGAATGGCCTAGATAGGTTATTTATTCAAATAAGTATTAATCTGGGAAGATGTATATGGTATATGAAGCTGCAGTGAAGTGTACATTTATATATTGAAGTGGCTGCAATTATTTTGTTTCTTAATAAAAAATAAAACCGGGTCGACAGATAATCATCAAAAATTAAAATCCATTGCAGAGGATATTAGTAAAATGTGAACACTGGTGATTTCTGTGGTGGGGGTGGGGTGGGGGGAAGATAGCAGGTATTGGGAACTAAAGACAAACATGACACAAGATGACCATACTTCATGCTCCCATTTTCTGTTGCTTTCTCCTTCACAGAGTATTTTCTAAAGCCTTGTCATATTTCTATCCACAGCATTGAGCACCTCTCATGGAACATGCTCAGTAATTGCTGGCTACAGAGAAAGCCCTACTCCATCATCCATTCTTATAAATGGGTCCATTTTGCCCACCTGTGTGACCTGAGTGGGACACAAATTACTATTGGTTGGTTCACGCCTATCTGCTGGACTAATTATTGACAGTAGCTGCTTTCTTATAAGTACCACGCGCTAACCAATTGTGCCACTGTAGCATTTTTTTCCCTTTCTTAAATTAACTACTCCTTCCCGAAACCTCCCTTATCCTTGTCTTCTCAACACTGTTCTTAATGCCTCCTTAAAAAAAAAAAATCTTGAGCTGAGCCGTAGTGTTGTAGTGGTTGTGTGTGGGACTGTGGCCCACAGGGTTAGTGGTTCAAATTCAGCAGCAGATCTCCAGGAGCAAGGCTGGGCTTCCTACTCCCACCAGGGCAGTAATTGTCCCCCCTCCTCAAATTCTTTCCTTCCTCTTCTCTTTCTTTCTCTAATTCACTGCTTTCCTTCCTTTTTCTGCTTAAAGTCTAGTTTTTATAAGTTTCTTCCTAAAGTGTAGTTTTCCTCTTCTTTCTGTGCTCTATCCGTGTGATTGTAAACCGCTGAGACAAGGAGAGCAAGCTGTTACCTCTAGCTTGGGCCTCCTCTAATTCTCTAGGCAGGGTTTACTATGGGAGCCTTATCAATCACTACTTCCCATCACCACCAATCCAGTTATCTGGAGCCAAAGGGGCACCCTTTCCTATCCTAAATAATATTGATATCAGATCATCCCCTCCCCTTTCCCCCAAAAAACAGTGATAGCATTGTTACCAATTTTAATTATTATCTTTGATGATTATTATTTGTATTACTTTGTTACATTGTCTCAATCAATATAGCAGAATAAAATTCAGAGTGATATTCCCTTCATTTAAATTCTTCACAAATCACCTCTTCCCCCAAACCTTGGTCAAACTTCTTATCTTATTAGTACCTCAATCTTTGCACCTTTAAATTGAGGATAATTGCAAATTCCTCATAAGGTTGTTTCCAGAATAAAATAGCTAATATATAAAAGGATCAAGTGTTTTAAAATACTGGGCACATGGAAACTACGGAATTGTTGAATGTTAGTATATTTTCGAAATTTTCTATAATGAGCATATGCTACAATGATTCCAAAGGGAATTAAAAATAGTCAATGAATTAAGGCAGCTGATGGACACTGGGCTTCCACTCAAGTACTTCCTCAATGCAAGAACACTTTGTCTTATTAAATTGGCATTCCATGATGCTCACCTTTCCGACATGATCATTGAAGACAAATGTGTGCATAAGCAAGAGTGGTGAAGAAAGTGGATGGTGCCTGGCTATCAAAAAATATAGTACCTGGGGTCTTAGAGGCTGAAAGTAAATAAGCAGCTGTCTAGCTCAGAAGCAACAGAACCCACAAGGAAGAGGTACACCAGCCTGTGTGACACAAGATATCAAAGGGATTAAGCACCAGGTATCAAAGAACTAAAAACTATATTATAATTATTAATGAGGAGTAATACAGATTTGGGACCCAAAGCCCATCTGTAGTTAACATGAAATGCCCTTACAGAAGAGTTGCAGAGAGGAGATGAGCCAGTCAGGGTACAGTGTAGCAATGATGACACATGCAACTCTCCTCTAGTTCTTCAATGCTTTCTCCACCTCCCCCCACCCACTATCATGATCCCAATTCTACCTTACAAATCATGCCAGACCAGGGGGTGTACACTGGTACAGATAGGAACCGGAAACCTTGGGAATCTAGGAAAGATAATCCAGGAAAGATAATTGTTCAGAGTGCTGATACTAGGAGGGCGGAGGGAAGTTGAGTAGAAAGAGGGACCTCATTATAAGGTTCTCTATGTAATCTCATCTCTGGGGTATGGACAACAGGGAAGTGGGTGAAGGGAGATATCAGACAGTGTGTGATACAACAAAATAAGTTATAAATTATCAGGGGTTCATGAGGGAGGAAGCAACGGGGAGGGAGGGGAAATAAGAGTCGAATACCAAGGCTTAAGTAGAAAGCAAATGTTTTGAGAATGATGATGGCAACAAATGTACAAATGTACTTTGCATACAGTAAATGGATGTATGGATTGTGATAAGAACTGTATGAGCCCCCATTAAGCTATTTTGAAAATAGTCTACAAAAACCAACTTTTTCCAAGTTATCTATAAACTCCTTGGCCTCGTTGAATGTCTTGTTGATCCATTCTTCTTATGTAGCCTTATCTTTGGACATTTTTCTATTTAATGCTTTGTAGTTGTGAGTCTCCATTTCTACCATCAAGTAGCTTGCTGGAAAATGTTTAAAAGCTGGCTCTCAAACTTTGAAAAGGTCCAATTTTTAACATATCTAGTTTCTATGTTATCAATGCCCCCACCATAGCCCACTTCAGGTTACCAACAAAACACAGAATGGGGGAGAGTTGTGTAGTAAAAGCACACCATTTTATATTTACACCATTCACCTCCAAGAAGCCTCCCTTAAGAATAGCAGGTATCATAGCACAATGTCATAGAGATAATCAACATGTGATGAATGTTCCTTGTCTCTCATTTCCTTGAAATCACTAAGATACCACTTCTCACTTAGCTCATTGGCAAAGAGCTTCCATTTAAAAATATCTTGTATTTAAATTTTATTGTATTTACAAATGTACTGTTTATTTCATTTTAATAAAGGGCATATTTAACAACTGGCCCCCTGAAACCTCACAATTCCTGGAAACCTCACAATTAGCTCTCTTGGTATGAGCAGGGTTAGGCATATTACGGAAGCCTGCCTTGACTTCCCACCTGCATTCTCTCTCTCAGATCCCAGATTTACCTCCCTTCCTTCTCTGTAGTTCATTCTTACCCTATCGTGTCACCATTCTGGATGAAAGCTCCCAATGACCCTTCCCATGTCGCACTTTTGTGACAGTTGGATCATATGATGTCAACTTGACGATCTTGGGTAAGGGTGGTTAGATCAAGTTGCAGCCTTGTGGCCTCTCTTTGATGTCAGAGTTCATTCATGTAAGAGGAAGATGAATGGAGACAATCGATTCCTCCCCTTGCCTCTCTGCCTTTTGTCTGCTTGAACTCCGTCTGCCTCAAGGAGGGGGCCCCACATGGGGCATCCAACTTTGAGCTGTTGGTCCCCTGATATGCTTCCACTAACTTTGAATCGATGCAAATTGGTATAACAGGAGGCCTGGGCTCTCTCTCCTTCCCAGTCCTCCATTCTGCATCATGGCATGTGGTTAAAGGAGTCTGAAGAAAGGTTTGTGGACTAGTATCTGACTTATGGGGTTGAGTTGGATTGGCTGGGATGGGTTCTTGATATGCAATTACTTCTTGATATAAAGCTCTTTCTTGGAACCAAAGATGAGTGCCACTGGCTCTTTTTCTCTAGATAGCCCATCTGAAACCAAATGTGTTAGTATTTTTAAGCATGCAGTATATAGCATTCGATTACTATAACTGCAAATCAGTTTATACTTTTCCTTTTCTAGGTTTAAAAGTAACTTTGTTTTATACAAATGATTCTCAACTGAGATGGGGGTGGGGGCAGCAGTGAACTTTTGAGACTCATTTGAAAATCTGGGTTGTTTTGTTCGTTTTTCAAACTTCACTTTCTTCCTCTTAGTTGGTACCAATATTTGACTTCCCATCTCTACTCCACTTGGGTTAGCAGTAAACCATCTTATGCCTTACAAACCTGGCAATGTTTTGGGCACGTAAACAGCGGATATCAAACTCACTGCTTCCAAGTTAATTCCAGTACATAGTGACTGTAGAAGTGAGTAGAACTTCCCCATAAGGTAAGATGACCAGAGGCCCTGCTTTTTAGCAATTTGTCCCATGTCCCGCCGCATTGTAAAATTAAATCAATATATTACAATACTGTTTTTGCATTCTATGAACATTTTTGCTGTTCTATGCAGACCAAATTTTTAATCATGAACCCCCCACCTCCCCCCCAACCTTCCCCTCGTTAATGGTGTCTTGCTTAAGATCTGGTCACTTTACCATAAGGTCTCCAAGGCCATAAGCCTTACAGAGTATACAGCCACAGCTTCCCCGTGAAAAACGGCTGGTTCAAGTTGCTCACCTTTCAGTTAACAGCCAAGTGCTTTAACCACTGCATCAGGGCTCCTTGTCTTGCCCTTAGGAAACACTTAATGATTACTTGTAAACTTGAGAAATTGGGTATTTTAATAGAACAAGTAAAATTCTATTAATTTAGTGCTTAACTGAAAACATGTATTCTTGAGTAAGGTAGTCTTTTTGACTATGTGTAGTGTACAATGAAAGGACAACAGTTTACTTCTGGTAGTTTTACTGAGACAAAAGAAGACAAGTTAATAACATGTCAGAGTATTATTTCTTATAAAGTAAGTGAAGTAAATGTCTTTTACCAAGGGTGTGGTTCATGAGGACATTACCACTAAGAGAACAAAGTGTTGATGTCTTTATTCATGTGAAAATAATCACATGGAAGTTGCTACGGTACAATCCTGGCAATGTGTAAACAGATACATATATGTGAGTATAAATATGGATGCCATGATCATACATGTAGTGCCGACTGCATCTCTACTCCAAGTATAATGAGCACAAACTAATTTTATTAGGAATAATAGTACTTAAGATCAAAGTGTTTTATTCCTACTGTGAAAATAACATCTTTCATTGAAGCTGGGGGCAAGGGAGCGAAGGAAGGGGCAGGACCAAGAGAAAACTGAGGGCCATCATGTGCCCATGGAAAGGTTGGCTTATACCAAAACAGTCAGAGAAAAGTACCGATGGTAAAGCATGTAACTTACACTGTGCTGTGTCACATCATTTCTGAAATCAAGGGAGGGAAAGATGTGGAAAATAAACAAATGGCTATTATTAAAAGGATGTGGCAATCTATATGCTTTCAAATGAATAACAGCTTAAAATCCGAAGATGTTGGGATGCTGATCTAAATCGATTATCAAAGGCTCAAGATAAGTGAATATGGTCAACTTTGGGCTGTGTGTCTGGAGATATGAAAAGCAAGGGTCTTCATAAGGAACTATAGGAAACGTTTCCCAGTTGACTTACCAGCAGAATTATTTTCTGAGCAACCCTGGTGATGACTTAGCTCTAGGCTGCCAACAGAAAAGTCTGAGGGTCAAATTCACCAGTGGCTCAATGAGAGAAAGATAGGGTTTTCTCCCATAAAGAGTTACAACCTTGGACTCTCACAGAGGCACTTCTACCCTGTACTAATGGGTCACTATGAGTTCGCATTGACCTGATGGCTATGAGTCCGGTTTGCTTCAGTACCTTGTCAAGACAGGGCTGCTGTGAGTTCACAGAGACTCCCAGACTCAGTGCCTTCGGTTTCATTATCACTTGTTGAGGCTCACATTCAAATTTATTTGCACATATCCAGAGGCAATCTCAAGCCATCCTGAATCATCAAACCTGTAGATGTAAACTCAAAAACTGTGTGAGTATTCTTTAAATAGGCACTCCTCTGTGCCCCGACATATAAGACTATTTTCCAGACAGTCTGCGTAGTCATGAAATAACTCAAAATGTTGGCCCCATGTGGCCAGCAGTAAGCTTTCTGCTAATTCGTAGTCATAAATAAATAGCATTGACAGAGACCTTAAGATAGAAACAATCGAAATAGTCAGGAAGTGATCGCCATGATCACCCACCTCTGTTTGCAGAAAAAGGTATTAAAACACCAACAATGCAAAATAGATGTGAACAATTACTTTTCAAAAGGGAGGGAGAAGATGCTCCCAGACATCAGAAGACGAGTGTCCTCAAGATTTCATTGATTGGTTGATAAGTTTGCTGGTGAATGATTAGTCGATTAGACTGAAAGATTTGAATTAGTGACTCGAGCTCTGCCTCCCATGAATAAAATGTTGGGAGCGTTCTCTTTCCCACCCTCTGTGACAGATGATATCTGTTTTCTCCTGTGAGTTTGAATTTAAGAGCCACTGAAGCTCAGCAACAGTATATTCTGGCTCAAATGAGCTGAAAATTGCATTCAATTTGAATTTCAAAAATGGAGGTGAAGAAAGAGGGGGAGGAACCGGCAGCACCCATCAACATTCCCCCTTTTCAATGACTTCCTGCTGTTCACTTGCCTTCTGCAGGCCTGGCCACCTGAAACCCTGGATGTACAGCAGGGGAAAGAGCATCTCTGGATGCCAGCCCAGTCTGGGTTTAAAAATAAACTTTTAATAGTCAGGATCAAAGCAAACCTCACTTTTACGCACATGCATAATGCAGACTGCGACCCACCAAAGAAAGAGATTTATCTCTTCCCAACTCAGACTGCCCTGCTCCACCCCACCCTTTTTTTCCCCTCCTGTACTTGGGAGGCGAGAAAGGTGAAGGTGCTTTCCCTGGGAACCTCTATAAAAGCAAGTTCTTTCCTAAATTAAAATAAATTCCCTTTCAGCTCACTTAAGACCCTCATTCCTGGTCACCGGCTTTCATCTCTTTCTCCTGCCTTACATTAAACAGCAGAGGTGTTCTTGAAAAGTCCAGTGAGTAGACAACTATTGATTTTTTAAAAAAATCAAATCATATTTTATGCTCTAAGAGAGTTTGTTATTTAAAGGAATCTCGTGGTACATTATTTTATGAGGCCAAGCTATTTTTAGAGTGCAAATAATTGCCCCCTTTTGAAAAGGCAAAGTCCGAATGAACTTGGAAGTGTGTCCAAGTTTTCTTTCTTGCTTTCTTTTAAACAAAGACAATGTTACTTATACTGTGCTTGGGAATACGCACAGCCAGACATATACCAACTGAACCGTTGCTACATGTGCCCTTTGGGAACAATGTCACGCATTCTCCAAGTTGTGTAGTCTTTCTCACCCCACTGTTCTGAATTGCTGTTCCTCCATTACCATAAACTCACTGCCCTCTAAGGATCCTATCTAGTCTTTGGAGTTGCTGTCATCAATTTGATTTTATATAGATGAGTCTTAAAAGAGCATGATACTCAAAACAGACTTAAGTGAAACTCCTGTTTGGCTTTAAGAAGACTTCAGGAGATTTCTTTTCTTATTTGGTTTTGTTTAAGGTGTAAAAGATCATCTCTGTGCAATAATTCACCCAAACTTTATGGTTCTATAAAGTCAGGAGTTCATGAATATTTTAATTGTATTATGATATCTCTCACTTTTAGATTAGAATTCTTCAGTGGAATGTTTGATCCATTGTTCAGTATTGATAGTCAGGCACCATCCAGTTTTTCTGGTCACATGTCCGTGGAGGCAATATGCTGCAAAACATACTATACATTCTTTATCTTTCTCCCTATTCTTGACTCTTCTCCTTCTGTTTGTCCAGATGACTTAAACAACTTCTGTATTTTGGATGGCTGTGTATAAGCTTTGAGACCCTGGGTGTTACACATTGGACTGGTTGGTAGAATGGAGCCTCTAACACTTCATGATGCTAATTAACTGGGATGTATCATAAAACCAGGATCCTAAGCTTCCAAATGAAGGAACAAAAAGAAGCATTTGGCTGCATGTAAGCATCTGCAGCAACTGCTTTTTTTTTTTGGTCATTGTTATAAAGTATCCATCACACAATTTTTGTCAATTTGAAAATTTTAAACAAGTGTACAACTTATTGACAGCAACTGCAATAACTCAGTTAATCAATGTGATATTTTCACCACTGACAACCCCTCCTTGCCCACCCAAACCCTCCAAGTTTTCTTAGAGGAATACCTGTAATTTAGGATAAACACACATTCAAATAACACCAACAAGTAAAACCAAACTGATGTCACACCAAATAGCAGATGAAATCCTGGGATCGTGTAACTGAACAATTTTGGCCAGAATTTCATTTTATCACAGTATGAGCTAAAGAAGCAGTGAGACTATCAACTTCATTTCAACCCTATTCCAGCATGGAAACATACTGTCCCAATGTTTAAATTATTCTCCATTTGCAAATTAAGCAGTGTGGGTATGGTGAAAGAGTTAATTCAACTTTTAAAGTATAATTTTCAACATGGAAACAGGAATAGTCTAAATGCTGTTCAAGAAAGTTGACTTACTCAAAAGCAGCAGTTCTCAAGCTGTGAGTTGCAGCCCCTTTGGTGCTTGGACAACCCATTCACAGGGTTGTCTGATTCATAACAGTAGCAAAATTGTGAAATAGCAACTAAAATAATGTTATGGTTGGGGGCCACCACTATGTGAGGAACTATATGAAAGGGTGACAGCATTAGGGAGGTTGAGAACCACTGCTCTAGACATTTCAATTACAAAGAGGATTGAGCAGACTTCATTAGTCATGAGCGTGTATGGATTTCATAAGTCTTTACTCAGCTAATGGAGGAGCCAAACGTTGAGGTCAGGAGCTCTTCTCCTCTTTGAAGTTATGAATGCTTCTGACCATGTGAAGGACACTTAGACCTTCTTCATTTTAAGAAGCCCATCGCACGTTGATCCACCCAAGACAACCATCGCAGTGGGTTTATAGACACAAGTGAAGATGGAGCACACAAATGGAGTGGTACTTTACTGTAATCTGGCAAAGTAGGTGCTATGATGTAATTTTGCTTTAAAAATGCAAGGGAGATTCGGCATCCAAAATGCCTTAGGAAGTATTATTTATGTCAATGGTACCTTTATGGAAGGTAGAAGGATAGAGGGCTTCCCATTTTAAGTGAAAAAAAGATGTGGAAAAAAATCCTATGTAACTTCCTATGTTCAAAAGACAAAAATGAACTAATTTGTCTGAGTTCAGCAACCATGACTTACTGGTCAATATAGGGAATCAATAGAAATAAGGGCAAAGCCCTAAAAAGAAACCACATGATCACCATGCAAGCAAGCCACACTCAGTGAAGGCCAATGTTTCAGAATACGCCGCACACAAAAGCATCATAAAGCATAAAAGGACATGTTTTCTTTTCCATTTTAAAGACAGAACATAGAAACAATAGGAATGTTTTCAATGATATTGTTAATGAACTACTTATGCTAAGACCACAACGATAGTCACAGATGTCAAGAGGCCCTTAACCCTGCAATATGTATCATCACATGGCACTGGGTGATGTACACTCCAAAGGAACAGTAATATTATCTAGGAGATAGTTTACCTTTCAAACTGCAACAATATTAGTGTACGGTTTGTTTCCTTACATCTTCATATTTTCATATCTTTTCATCGATGGACCAGTAAACTGTCAGCTCTATTCATTTATGTGACGTCAGGATCCAGCCCCAAAAAAGAAGGAAAAAAAAAGTGAGGTCAATTTACTTGGCTGCTACACTTAATAAGATCTCTCAAGCAATAGAGTTAAGCACACATTAATAGCTATGACTTAGTACGCCTGGCCTTTAGCAAGTCTTTGATTTTCCTATATATATACTCAGAGCTGTACTAACACTCAAAATAAGGTACAGTCTTCATTTCTTATTTTAAGTTTTCTTCCTCCTCAGCTTTATCAGATTTATTAATCTTCCGCTCCTCTCTTATTTATAGCAAATGCTCTGGTTAGAGTTTCAAAGCATTTTCCATTATAACACCCATTTATAACTTTCAGGGGGGAAAAAGAGAAAACAATTTCTACCAGAGGTACCAATGGACTCTAGTTATACTCCATTATCCTCAGCATATATGCATTTCTCCAAAGAAGAGGGCTTTGTTTCTTACTCCTATGATCTGCAGAAAAGATCAAATGAAACGGGTAGATGTGCAGATTTTCTGATTGGGAAAACTTGAAGCTTCTTTTTAAAACAACTCCACGGTGGGCTTTAGCAACACATGCTCATAGAAAAGTCATTTCAGGGAGAACGCCTTTCAAGGAAGTTATTACTTTGAGGCTCACAAAAGGGCTATTATTCAACCAGTTTTGGGTCTACAAAAATGTCAATTCCACACAATTAAAAAGATGCTCCTCTTTCCCCTCATATCAAGGCACCAGTAAGAGCAACAAAGAGACCCCCTCAGATATGGAAGAGTTCAGTGCTGGTCTTAAAGCTCAGGGAAGGCACAGGGAGAGGAAGGTTGTGACCACGCAACACAGAGACGCCCCCTGACAAGTTGTTTAGAGCACACTCTGGCGCTATTTATTAAGTATAAGATGTGGGAAAAACTCATTAGTCAGGTGGCACCAGGCCATTTTCCATCACACCCCTTGAGGCATGAATGTGGTAACTGTACACTTTGGGGAGTGAACACTTCAAAGAGATTCCTGTATTGTGATGAGAAGATCCTCAGAGGGGCCTCTAAATCGTATTCACTCCAGACACCCTTCAAATCAACAGCTTCCCACTCCCCTCTTTCTTTAAAGAAGGAAGTTAAAAGTGAAATGCTTGACAATTAAACAAGATTGAGGTTTCAATTCCAACTTCCTCTAACAAGCCCACTCCACAAAACACAATTGGAGTCACTCTTTGATCAGCCTGCTTTAATGCTGACAAGAAACTATTCGGGTAATTGAAAACAAAGGCAATGTCTTGGGTAATAATTTAAAAATAAGTTCTTGTGTAGTGAGAGCTATAGATCAGTTAAACTCACAGTCCAAAAAGGCTTCGAGTAGAGACTGAAGTCTAACAAGGTCTAGCCAATATGGTCTGCATAGATTGGTGTTTACTTAAAAGAAACTGAAAAGGAATCAAGAAATGAGTGTCCTTTGCAAATAAAGACAGAAGGATGTTCCCATTATACACATGAGAGAGAAAGAAGATGAGATGACTCAAATAGGAGAATCCAACCCTATTTATTTGCTATAACTGTGAGCTTAAGAGAATTACCTAAAAGCAGTGACTTCGATATAAAGAAACATGGAGACCAGGTTCCAAAAATCAATTGTTGAAATTGATGATTATCGTTAACATTATGTCAATTTATGAAGAATTTGAATAAACAAAAGTCCTTCAGATACTGATATGATCATTTATTAGATGTTGCTATTATCCTGTTATAATTACTGTTATCCAGGTAATATTGTCAATGATGAGGAGTATGGCTGTGGTTCACATGTTAACTTCTGCTGTCCAATAGGTTAACTCTGCGATATCTATATGTCAAATGATACTTCTGAAATCTATAAATATTTGACACAATGTTAATATTTCAACAATTGTTTCTGGAGCTTGGAATCCTTTTGATCCCACATATACAACTTATCTCTGAACAGAATCAGTCAACTTGGGAGTCTTATTTGTAGTAGCTGCTCAAGATAGGAAGCTGCCCAAGTCAGCAGCAGGCAGTGGGTTTCTCCAATCAGAGAGGGAAATAATTGAGAATGAACGTGTGCTTCCAAAATTCCTGAGAAGCATTTGAAGGCTCTGAGTCACAAGGTACATGAGCTAGTTGCTCAACTGAGAATTAAGATCTTGCTATTTGGGAATTCTTTGGTGGTGATGGGGGGTGGGTGGGTGGGGGTGGGAGGAAGACTTGGAGCATAGCTTTTCAATTCCTCTCTCCCACCATTCTAGTTTGGGGATTTTTTTTAACACTCCCCTCATGCTCTTCTCCATTCAAGGTTCACAGGTGGAAGGAGGGGGATATTTAGAGGG
Organism: Nesogale talazaci; assembly: GCA_004026705.1. Classification (NCBI taxonomy): domain Eukaryota; kingdom Metazoa; phylum Chordata; class Mammalia; order Afrosoricida; family Tenrecidae; genus Nesogale; species Nesogale talazaci. Next base: position 13,057 of record PVJH01007135.1, on the reverse strand, counting down.
GATGTAGAAGAATTTTCTATGTTCTCTTCTTCCTATAACATTCAGTGTATATCTCTATAGAACTTCTCAGTATACAATGGTGATCATGGACATCAAGGAGTCCAGGAGGAGAATAATATTTGGAAGCTGATTTTTGTAGCAGCTGTGCAATACTGCTTGATGAGATGGACCTGCATCAACACCTAAAAAGTCTGCTGAAAAATCATTGGCAAAGAAATAATCATTAAACTTTTGTTTCCATAGGGGAGGGAAATGGTGACAACTAAGACAGGTAGGAGATTTTCTTTTTATTCAATCCTGTAGACAATTACTGAAAAATAGAAATAATGTTGTGAATGTTCAGAAGCTCCCTTAAAGTCTCTGGGAGGTACACAAGTGTAAAAGATAACAGACATAAATAGTGTTTTATACCCAACCCTTTAACAGCAATAAAAAAGCCATTTCAAGAAGACAACTAAGGGCCACCTTTAGCTCAGCGATTACTTTGTGAGTTCAGCCAATCTCAAGTAGACAAATAAATAGTCCTGCAAGCTGAGCAGAAGTGAGAAGGTAAGTAGGTGTATACCTAAGAGTATATATGGGTCTGATGGAGGATATTCATATATATATATATATATATATATATATATATATAAAACATTGCTAGAAATATATTCAAGAATTGTGGAACACATAGGGAACAAAGTTCTGGAAATGTTTTATCCATAGCCAGACATCTAGAAGAAGAAGTTCTGGAGTTCATAGTCTCCGGGGATATCTAGGTCAACTGACATAACATAGTCCATTAAGAAAATGTGTTCTATTGCCTAGTTTGATGAGTAGCACCTGGAGTCTCCAAAACTTCTGAGCAGCCATCTATAATGCAACTATTCGTCTCTCCTCATCTGGAATAAAGAAGAGTGAAGAAAATAAGAGACAAATGCAAACAATTAGTGCCCAAAGAAGTAATGGATCATACAGACACAGCCTGCAATGCACCAAGGTTGGAAGAACTAGATGGTGCCTGACTACCACTACCAACCTCTTTCACAGGGATTACAATGGAACATCCCAGACAGAGTGAGAAATGAAAATATAGAACAGAATTTAAAATCATATGAAAAGTCAGACTTCACGATGTGATAGAAACCGATGGACACCTATTCACCATGGTTGTGAGGGATCCTTAAAAATTGGAAATGATTCCATCCATAGGGAATAGGCTTCAGTGAATAATAGCACCACAGAGGAATATATTTATCTGTACAATCAATCACATGGGATCGTTTGGGAGCATTTACCTAATAAACAAAGCTCTGGAGACAAGACAAGTCAGGAAAGAAGGGCAACGGAGAGCACTACTGTTCTGTTGTGGGGACTGCAGCCAATGTCACAAAGCAAATGCTGGGTATACCTTATTGAATGAAAGATTAATTTGTTTGTCATATTTCATTCAAACTACTATGAAAAGTCACAGCAAATAAGACAAGTTCAATTACACTATGATTTTAGAAGATTTTTATGATGATAACCTAGAAATTGCACAAAAATTGCTCTCATTTTTTCCTATGTAAAAAAGTTCTGAATATCAAACAGCTCATTCTAAAAGACAGATAGGGACATAACTGTTTCACAGACTCCAAACCAAACCGAACTCATGGGCATAAGGCTGATTCTAAATCATAGCCACCCGACAGGACAAAGTGGCATTGCTCCCATGGATTTTCAAGACTGGAAGTCTCTACAGAAAGAAAGCCTTATCTTTCGTTTTCCAAGTGCCGGGGGTTTTGAGCTGCTGAGGTTGAGGGTAGCGGCACAGCATGCAGCCCTTAGGGAGACCCATCTGCCTGTCCCTAATTCATTGTTGATAATGGGCAAATAAGCTGACAGCAAAGTGATTTGGGTGTATCGGGCACAGCTATATGCATTACACATTGCCAAATTACAGGGGGACAATGGATCTCATCAGCAGAGCAGGAGAGGACGTTCTTCATGCCCACAACTCATAGGAAGAGTGGGCATTGCAATGAAAAGCCACTTAGTCCACCATATTTGAAAAAGAGTAGTGATGTAACAGAACCCTCTCATTTACAAGAGAGCTGTCCTTAATGATTTCAAGTTCTTTGTGGAGTCTGACTTCCTAGGAGAAAAGTTACTTGTAACTGACTCATTACTGGTATCATTCCAAAAGGAGAAAAGCAAATATGATTTTTGATCCTTCTGATTCTTAATTTAGGATCAGATCATAAGTGAAGAACCAAAGCCACTCCTTGGATTTGTAGATTAACTTGCACCATGGTGTGTGTGTGTGTGTGTGTGTGTGTGTATAAACACAGACGTGCTTGTGTGAAGTTTTCTTTTTCTTCTTCAGAATTTCAATAAATTCTATCAAACAAGATCACTCTGGGCGGGCACAGAACATGAAGTGAGTTATTGATTACTGGGAAGAACGGGGCAGTAATGGCCCTAATTCCACAGGAAGTTTGCTCTCATTAGAGTGAAAATATAAAAATATTATCAACATGATATCTAAAATTGCTGCTTGAAAGTATGAACCAGAGATTTTTATAGTTTTGAGAACAAAAATTACATTCAGTTTCTCTAATGATGGAAATAACTCAGATAACCTGAGTTCAAGCTCAGAATTTCAGATCTAGGTCCTCCAATAGCTTTTACTTTATCATCAGTCTTCCCAAATTCAGTAATTTACCTTGTGCTGCAACTTCTGAAGGAGAAAGCATATCAAAAAACAGGACAAATATTCTGAAAAATAAATGATTTCTTTAATAATCCTGTCAAGTTTCTCAATCTTAAGCTTTGCCAGTCACTTCCTTTCTACTTTAACACCCAAAATGCAGAAGGCAGAGGGATTTGAAAAAAAAAAAGAAGCAGCAGCAGGAATAGGATGAGAAGAACTATGGGACAGACATAAAGAAAGCATGATGAAAATAAGAAGGAAGGTTAATAATATAAAAGGTCCATAGCTCCATTCACTCAAACTCAAAAAAAAATGTCACTGCCAGCGAATCCATATAGGACTGGGTAGTACTGCCCTGGTTGGGGGATGGGTGGGGTGGGAGTTCTTCTGAGGCCCGGTGGACAGTTTCAAACTGCTGACCTTACAGTTTGCAACTCCAAACCTACATACTATATCACCAGGGTTCCGTCTCAGACTCACGTAAATGCACCTATTACAGAGTGTGCTATTGTCCAAATATTCGGTGTAAATCCTAACCTTATACCTGTGGAAGATATACCATTTGGGAACAAGGATTCTCTTATTATGTTAATGAGGCCGTATCGATGAAGGGTAGGATTTGAGCCAATCACAAAGAGAAAAGCATACAGCAAACAAATATCAATGGGGGAACAATAGATGCCACATGGAGATACGTAAGGAATGCAACGAAGATCGCTAAACAAGCTGAGATAAGCATTTCTCCCCAGAAGGCATGCAGGTATCACTTTCGGAGAGTAAAATGATTTTGTGAGAAGGTCACAATTGACAGAGATTCTGGCAATGATCCAGTCCAAAACTCTCGTTCTGACAGCTAGTCAACAGAGGTTCTGGAAGCCAGAGCATGTTTAGAGGTCATGACTAGAAGTCACGTTCTCCCAGGACCAGTATAATACTTAACCAATTATAATAGCTAGAAAGCAGTAATGATCTTTCCAAGTTTTCGACACTAGAAGTGAGGTAATATGATATTTTCATTAACCAGTGTTTCTCTCACAGAACATTCAAGTGGACTGCTTTAAAAAACACAACTTTATTTTCTCGAAGGTGAAAAGGTTAGAAGTCCTAACTCAGGATGTGGACTCTAGAGGAAGGGTTTATTTTCTGTTAGCTCTGGTGGATGGTCCTTGTCTCTTGCTAGCAGAATTTCATGGGACTTGGTTGGTCTCTTCCCTTATCTCAGTTTCTTTTGCTTATTACATCTCTTTAATATCTTAGAAGAGATTGACTTTAAGATATACCTTAACTGCAAAATGGTGCAGCCATTGTGGAAAATGGTATGGTGCTTCCACAAAAAAAAAAAATGGAACTAGGATTACATATATATGATCCAGAAATCCCACTATTTAGAGAAATAAAAACTGTGACACAAATAGATGTAGGCACACTCAAGTTCATTGCAGCATTATCTATAATAGCAAACAAGATGGCAACAACCTAAGTATGATCAGTGGATGAAGGGATAAGCAGACAATTGTGTACTACCCAACATCAAAGAAATAAAATAACAAAAAGAACGACAAGAAATCTGTGAAGCATTGCAACAAGCAGAGAGGAGTCCGGGGGTGGGGGATGGGGGGGAGATTGTGCTGTATGAAACAAGTCAAGCACAAAAGGACAAACATTGTCCAAGACCACTACTCTAAAGAGTCAGGAAAAGGTTTACATCCAGGGCAAAGATACAAACTTTCTCTGGAGGTAATCTGGGATGGGAGAGGAAGAAGGGTAAACTTTTAAGTATACATTAACTTGGACAAGAGTAAGGCACTGTGTAAGAATTATCAAGGCAGGAGAAAAAAACTGGGGAAAACACAAGAGTTAAAAGCAATACAGATAAATGACATCAAACATGCAATCATGCCAACAAAGTAAGAGGAATAAACCACTAGTGGATATCTAGGTAGATACTCAAATGGAACAAGAGTGAGATGGTAAGTAGCAGTATAGTCACAAATAATCCCACAAGAACTTTCGATGATAATCTAGGGGACACCGAGGTCAGTTGGAAAATCATGGTCCTCAAAGACATGTTTCACATCCTATTTGGGTAAATAGCATGGAGGATCTTACAAGTTTGTGTATGGCCATCTTAGATGCCACTATTTGTGGCCCACTGTCCAGAGCAAAGAAGAGTGTGAAAGACAAAAACTCAAGGAAACATTCAGTTGCAAAGACTAAAGCACCATGTGAACTCCAGCTTTCATGACCCTGAGACCAGAAGAACTACATGGTGCCTTGCTCCAATGACTGACTGCTCTGAAAGGGCAGGACTTTAGGAAGTCCTGAATAGAGTGAAGGAAAAAAAAAGGACTCAAACTCGCAAGATCAGGCTTACTGGTCTGAAAGAAACTGGTAGTATAGTCAAGACTCTCACCCTTAGACTCCCCTCAAATCTGGAACTGAACTCATCATAGTGGCTCCTCTTTCAGCTAAATGATAGACTGGCCTATAATGTGAACAGTCACTTTGGAAAGAAAGATATGCATCACTTAGAAGAGCCAATCACACTAGATCACAAGGACAACATTTGTCTGCAGAAGTAGCTCAGAAAATATATAAGGGTATAAAAGAATAAGCACAAACATGATAAACACAGAAGTTGGAAAAGTGCTGTCACACCATGTGGATTGCATTCAGTGTTGCAAGAAAGAAAAATGGATAACAATTGCTGAATGGGAAACTAATTTCTTCCCTAAAATTTCACCCAATTCACATGGTAAGAAATAAACGAATTAAATGACAAAAAGTTACATGCAACACTAATTCTATCTTGTTCACATAACCAAGAATACCCATTGTCAAATGAGATTCTAAAAACAGATAGAGGGTTAGAATTCACAACATGTACAGTGGGGGGTGGGGCACAACTCAATCAATAACTGATAGAAATATCTTCTCTTTCGAGGGGACTGGGCATAGCTCAGCTCACAGTATTAGAATCTGGAGGAACAGTTAGACAAAGCCACAGAGAACCCAGCTTTCAAGATAATTTTACCCTTGGAGATGGTATCAGAGTCTAAACTGTGAAACCCAGTGTGCACAAGGCGATGGATGACAGCGGGAGCTCAAGGTTCATTTGTGGAAGAACACAGGAAATCAGCATCCGGAGAACTCCCCTATCTAAAATTGAGGTCTGGGAGCAAAGTGGTCACTCTACAGAGGGCTTGGGAGAGAGAAGTGCAGAAGATCACAGGCATAAATCTGACTTGCACATTTAAAACTTTGTCAGGAGATTCCCCCCCCCCATAATGTAAGATGGACTAGATCTGATTTCCAAAACTTTCTGTATTTTGATTTGTAATGTTTTGTTCAGTTTTGTTTGCTCATATTAGAATGTATCTCAGAGGCGCTCTATCAATAGAGGTCACCTTCTTGAATCTGTATTATATGCTTTTCTATTTTTCGGTATTTGAAAGCCAGGATTGATGAATCTATAAGGACAACAAGTAGAATAATGGAGAGATGGGGAGGAGGCATATCGGTGGTGGTGGTGGGATGGTAAAAGAGAAACAATGTCAAGGAATCCATGTAGAAAAAGAATGCTTGGAAACTGATTGTGGTAGCAATTGCACAATTCTATTTGAGGTGACTGAAGTAGAAGTGATATGTTATTTGAGTTAAATGCCAGTTAATAAGAAAAAAATAAGGAAGCAGAAAGGGACAAACTCTAAACCTAACTCTGTAAGGTCCCAGCATCCCCTTTCTGGTAGTGATTAAGGCATAACATTTCTGATGAGTTACTAAGTGCTCATCATCACATCAATCAGCTAGTTTGTAATGAACAATTTGTCTTATCTTTTATAATAGATCCCTGGTGACAAAGTGGCCTCCTAATGGCAAAGTCAACAGTTTAAGTCTACCAGCTCCTTTGCCAGTGAAAGATGAGGCTGTCTGTTCTTGTGAGGACACAGCTTCAATAACCCAACTGGGCAGTTATACTCTATCTCACCCGGCTATTATGGGTCAGATCTACTCAATGGCAGTGGATCATCTTTAATGAAATATTAAAAATGATATGAAATAATTGGAAGATATTAAATAAGAGGTAAGGCCTAAAGCGAAATGATATCATCATGAGCTGCCAGTCAAGAAGATGGGAAAGACAGAACAGGTGGAGGGCAATGTGGTTTTGTCGAACAAAGGTAAGAGAGGGGAGTGCCGCAGTGAGGCATGAGTAGAGGAAGAAGGCATTTGCTCAATCAGGACCTATTTTCAGAATTTCCTTCAAGCTGGCTTGGACTGAGAGCCATCAATTATTTAAAAGATGTAACATGATGCTTCCTTTGTTGAGGCAAATCTGCAAGCAGATCCCAAGAGAGAATAAAAAATGAATTAGGCAGAATTTATTAGTGTGCTGGAAGAAAACAAAGATTTAGTTATCAGGACTGACTCTTTTAGAAATGGTTCCTAAAATTCAAGCACCTTTTCTTTATTTCCCCCCTTCTTCTTCCTTACATATTTATTTATTATTTCTGCAATAGATCATTCTAAAAGAAGAATACATAATTTCCTAAACTTCTCCTCTCTTTCCAGATTCAGCTTGATGCATTGTCTTCATTTAAATTACAAATACACTAATCTGAAACAGTGTTTACCAAGTAGCATTATAAATGAAAGATCCAAGAAATTGCATCACTCACATTTAAAAAATGACTTCAGATTCGGGACCTTGTAAAAAACAGCCAGCCGTGTTCTCTGCCTTGGCTGCTATATTTCAGGCCAGTGAGTGAAATTCAATTAGTGGGCTTTGTACTTGGAACATTATGATTCTGATGGTTGGTCTGATCAAAACTGGTGCACCAAGCCCTAGTTCTGGGTTTGTGTTTTGTTTTGTTTTGTTGGCCGATCCCCAGTCAAAAAATTTCAATAGAGTCGGTTGGCAAGAGTAAAGTTAGTCTCAGAGAAGCTGACTTGTCACAATCATTAGAAGACACAGGAGAGGTAGAGCTGCTCCCTGGTGCTGCTCATTACTTATTAACTCAATGAATTAATGTTTCAGAAACCTCAAGACCCTCAATGAGTCTGTCATTACCAATTTCTGCAGTTTCCCCAAATAGCCATTGACCAAAAACAAATCAGGAGACCACTAAACCAAAACCCCCAATCCACTGTCATAGAAGCCGATGCCCACTAAGACACACCACAGGCTGGCGTAGAGTTGCTCCATGGGATTTCCAAAACAGCTTCATCTTTCTCCCGTCGTGCTGCTGGTGTATTTGAACTGCTAATCTTGCAGTTAGCAGCCCAAAGCCTATTCCACGGCATTACTAGACTTCCTTAGGAACTCACAAGAACCAATAAACCACAGATTCAATTCATCACTAGGTGTCCGACGTGATACAATTGTGTTCCAAACAAACAGGATACTTACCAGGATATCAATGATGACATGAACATGAAATTAGGAACAATGAAAACACAGAGATGGGCACCTTCTTCCTTGCCCATTTTTATAGTGTTCACCTGGACAACATCATCAGTTCAAGAGGTGCATGTTCTGTAACTCTCCCGGGAATGAGGTCATGCATAGCAAAAACAATTGGATCGAAGTGCAATAAATCCCATATCCTGCCCCTTCACAGGAACCACTGCACTGTGATTTCAGGTCTGTCTGCATGTATTAGACAGAGCAGCAAGAGCCAATCAGACTCATTGCTACATGACCTGAAACTCTGAGTAGCAAAAGTAGACAAACATTAGTAGAAATGTTAGGACTGGTCTATTCATTAAAAAGTTTACTAGCCTAGCCAATTGAGATCTGATAACCTTTCTGAATTTTAATGGTTTTCTTTAAACAAAACCACCTCACATTCTTTCTCAGCTTCTTTCACAGGGAATTTCACCATTATCCATGCTGTTTTGTATGATAGAAATAACAGATTCATCCTTGGCATCTCCTTTTCTCTTATGCAATCCATCTCTGAGTCCTTCCTCACTTTGAGAAACAACTGCAGAAATAATCACATGAGATAGGACAGGTGAGGGGACTTCACAAAATGGCTGGAAATTTCCATTATCTATTTCATTTTTGTGATCTCTTTGAAGTCCCAGTTTGTGTGTGTGATACTCACTACTACTATTGAGTTGGTTTTGACACATAGTGACCCTCAAGGGCAGAGTAGAACTCCTGTGTAGGTTTTTAAGACTGCAAGACTTGTGGGAGTAGAAAACTTCATCTTTCTCCTGTGGAGTGGCTGGTAATTTCAAACCACATAGATAACGACAGTGAATGAAGTGATTGAAGGAGTCTACCAACTTCTTCAGTTTCACTTGGTCAAAATGCATTGAAGATGCACTGATGATGACGAGTGAAAGCTGGAAACAAGAGGAAGTATGAGTAGTTGGAAAATGTTGCCTTGGTGATGACATATTCTGCATTATCAATTTATATTATGTTCTACATGTTATGTTTGTGTTTTCATATGTGTACATGTATCCCAATTTGTCAGTTTGTTGTAATATGGCACCTTGTGTCTTTCTATGATACTGGAAGCTATGCTGCTAACATTTAAAATAGCAGCAGTGTCATCCAAAGTGAACAGGTTTCAACACATCTTCCAGATAAAGAACAGACTAGGAAGAAGAAGGTGCACTTCTGAAAATTTTGCCACTGACAACCTTGTGAATAGCATCAGAAGAATGCTTGCTATAATGCACTAGATAAATCCCTTAGTTTGAGAAGCATTCAAAATAAGATTGGGAAAGGGTTACTTCCTCAAAATATATTTGAACTTAATGATTTGGATCTAGAAAAAATGTTGGTGTTTTCATTTTCTAATGAGACAAGATCAAAATGACAAGAAAACATTGAAAACATTTATTAATAATCAGGATATGGAATGGACAAAGCATGACTCTAGGAAATTTGGAGGGTCATCAAAAATGAAATGGAGAACTTAAAGCTCATTGCTCTAAGCATTAGTGAGCTGAAGTGGACGAGTAGTAGCCATTTTAAATTAAAGAATTACATGGTTTTCTATGATACAAATGACAGAGTCAAGTGGAATGGTGTTACAATCATCTTCTAAAGAATATTTTGACATCATTCTTAAAGGACAGTTCTGTTTGTGATAGAATAACATCTCTGCACCTCAAGGAAGGCCAGCTGATACAATTATTACTCAAATTGAGGCATCAACTGCTAATGATGAAGAGATTAAAGAATCCTACCTTCCTCAATCTCAGATTGATCCAATGTGCACTCAAAATGCGGTGATAATACTGGTGATTGGAATGTGGAAGTTGTAAAAAGAAAAAGAGAAAGGAATAGTTGTTGGAAAATATTGCCTTAATGATAAAAAGTTAGTGGGTAATTTGTATGTCCGCATTTTATTTATTTTTTGTTTTTTTTGTCAGCATTTTCAAAAACCAACAAGTTCTTTGCAAATGCCCCTTTCAATAACAGAAATGGCAAGTGTACGCGTAGACTTTGCCTGATAGACTATCTAAGAATCAACTGGGAATAGATGATGAAGAAGTTCAATATCGCCAGCAAATCCAAGGTCAGAGGCCAATTCTGAAGCAAAGCATCAGTTACTCATATGCAAATTCAGAATGAAGATGAGAAAAATCAGAACAAGGCAAAGAGAGAAGAATTACAACATGAATGTTTTTTACCCAAATTTAGAGACTATTTTAAGAACAGATTTGACCCACTACACACTAATGACATAACATCTGATGAGTTGGGGGATGACATAAAGAGCATCATACATGAAGAAAACAAAAGGCCCTTAAAATAAATAGAATAAAGAAAATCAAAGTGAGTATCAGAAGAGATTCTAGAACCTTTTCTTAAAGGCAGAACAGCTAAAGCAAATGGAAAAATGATGTAGAGAAGAGAGCTGAACAAAAGTGTTCAAAAAGCAGTTAAAGAAGAAAAACTAGAGTGTTCCAAAGAAATGAGTAAACACCCACATTTAGGAAACCCAAAGGGAAGAATAAACTCAGCATATCTCAAGCTGAAAGAAATGAAGAAAAAAAAAAAGGAAAGCCATGTGTAACAGTATTGACAGATTCTGTGAGCACAGCCCTCACTGCACCAGAAAGAACCAGCTAACTTGCATAAATGCCATCATATGAGCAAGAACCGAAGATATTGATGTCCAAGCTACCTTGAAACCATTAGGAAAAAAATGAGGCTGCTGGAATTAATGGAATAACAATTGATATGTTAAAAACAAATGAACTGATGCAGTGCTGAAAGCACTAACTACTTTACTATTAGAAATTTGGAAGACAGGTTCCTGGTTAATCAACTGAACTCACTGTCATTGAGTCCATGCCCATGCAATAGTAACCTCATAGAAAAGAGGAGCGGTGCTCCAGTGTGTTTCTGACACTGTAACTGTTTGCAGAAGTAGACAACTTAAGGAGCAGCTGGTGGTTTAGAATTGTTGACCTTAAAGTTAGCAGCCCCACATGTAACCAAAGAGATCCATGTGTTTGTCCAGTTCAAAGCACTGCTATCCAACAGAATGCAAAAATTAGCAAGCAAGATCACTGATATCAGATGCAAGTAAAATTTTTCAAAAGATAATGTTAAAAGTGGACCCAGCAGAACATAGAAAGCTACCACAAGTTCAAGCCAGATTCAGAGGCAGATGTGGCCCAAGGAATATTATTTCTGACATCAGATTGATCTTGGCACAAAGCAGAGGGTACCAGAAAGATGTTTATTTGTGGTTTTTGTTTTGCTTTTTGATGGATCATACCAAACTATGAACTATATTGAGAAGTCTGGAGATTCCAGAATATTTAACTGTGTTCATGCAGAACCAGGACATTGAAGAAGAGGCAAAACAAGGGAGTACAGAGCAGTTAACATTCAAGAAAGATGTGTGTCAGAGTTGTATCTTTTCATTATAGTCACTGAACCTGTACACACAGCAAAAAACAACAACAACAACAACAACCGAGAAGCTGGATTCTATGAAGAACAGTTGTCAAAGTTGGAGGAAGGTTCATTAATAACCTGGGTAGAGAATCTTCACTTGCTGTGGAACATCAAAGGATGTAGCATTCAGCATGGTTGATAAATCAATGCAAAAAACCCCAGAAATCCTCACAACTGGACCAAGAAACAATTGACAAACAGAGAAAAGACTGAAGTTATTAAAGATTTAATTTTACTTAGATCCACCAGCAGTACTCAGGGAAGCGTAAGTCAAAAAAAATAATGTTTTGTACTTGGTATATCTTCTGCACAAGACCTTTTAAAGTGGTAAAGAGCAAAGATGTAACTGAGGACTAAAAGGTGTCTGATCCAAGCCATGGTTGGGTCTTCAACCTCCTTATATACATGTGAAAGCTAACACTGAATAAGGCAGACCCAGAGGAGAATGAATGCATTTAAATTATGGTCTTGTCAAAGAATGTCGAAAGTAGCATAAGCTTCCGGACGAACAAACATCTTTCTTCTAGGCAGCACCTCCAGAAAGCTCCTTAGAAGCAAGCACTGTGAGATTCATGAGTGATGGACTTCGTGAGGGCACCGTGCTTGGTAGAGAGAGAGAAATGTGAACACCTGCAGTCAGAAAAAGACAGGGAAGAAGAGACTGGAAAAAGCGGGAGACCTTCAACTAGATGTCCTGACCCAGTGGCTGCGATAAGTGTCTCGACTATCACAATAATTGTGAGCAGAGCACAGGGCTGTTCTGTTTGGGTCTGTTGTACACAGGGTTGCTACGTGATGAGTCGGCCTGAGAGATATACATTTGAGAGACCAACCCCTGCTTGAGTACCATTGGGCAGCTCTGATCTCTGTCCTCTTGATGCTATTTTTCTCTGACTTAAAAAAATGCATGCCTCAAATTCCTTACAGATATGAATACATCCCATGGATGATATTTTTTTAGATGATAAAAAGTCCATCCTATGTTTCCACCTTTACTGTACATCTCCTGGTCTAGCTGGATTTATGTGGTAGAATTGGGGTCATGATAGTGAGTGGGAGGCAGCATGGGAACTAGAGGAAGGTTGCATATTTCATAGCTCTACCTTGTATCTTAACTGACTCATCTCCTCCTTGTAATCCCTCTGCAAAAGATGTCACCTCACCTATTGATGGGCTTTGGGTCCCCATTCTGTACTTCCCCTCATTAATAATAATATAATTTTAGCTTATTGATGCCTGACACCGCATCCCTTCACCACCTCATGATCACACAGGCTGGTGTGCTTCTTCTGTGTGGGCTTTATTGCTTCTGAGCTGAATGGCCGCTTGTTTACTCAAGCCTTTAAGTCCCCAGACGCTATATCTTTTGGAAGCCGGGCACCATCAGCTTTCTTCACCACATTTGCATATGCACACATTTGTCCTCAGGGATCATATCAGGAAAG